>JABUQX010086421.1:2500-10000 GCA_015478945.1 Trachelipus rathkii
ATATATATATATAATATGTAAATATATATATATATAATATATATATATATATTATATAGTTATTTTAGATTCAAAGATAAACTTCCTATTCCTATGTGTTCTTCAATAATTTATCAATATAAATGTGGTGACTGTGATGCCACCTACATAGGAAAGACTATTAGAAACCTTTCCACTCGTATTGCAGAACATAGAGGTATATCATTTAGAACCCTAGATCATCTTCATCATCCTCCCTTTTCAGCTATAAATGCTCATTCTCTCCGTGAAAACCATCATATACAGGATACCAATTTTAGTATATTAGCCCAAGCTGAGGAACCTGATCTTCTTTTGTTGGAATCCTTATATATTTGGCATCTTAAACCAAAATTAAATGAAAATTTAAATATTAATAGCTTAATACTACTGAAGTGAAATTTTGTCTTATTCGTGAACTTTTTTCAAGTCTATACTTTAATCATTCTTTATCAATAAGTTTAATATTATTTATTTTAATTTTAATTTTATACTATTTATTTTTGTATAAATCTTATCATTGATTTATCAACCTTGAAAATGGGAAGCTGCTGTCTTACCCGAAACTAGTCGGTATATAATATTCTTTTGCAAAATGTTTAATATGTTTTGGTTTTCATTCCTTGCTATTATATATATAATTTATATATATATATTGTTAGGGTATATATAAGTATATATATATAATATATATATATATATATTATATAAGTTATTTATAAATATAGTATATATAATAGATAATAGTACTATATATATATCATCATCATCATTATCATCATCATCATCAATCATCATCATCATCCATCATCATCACATCATCATCATCATCATCATCATCATCATCATCATCATCATCATTCATCATCATCATCATCATCATCAATCATCATCATCACCACCATCTTATCTCCCAAGACTGGACGGTAAGGTGCGCAACATATACGGAAACCATAAATAATAGTAAGAAGAATACTGCAGCAAGTAGAAAAGAAAGCCCAGCCTTACCGCCCCCTTTATACATTAGTGAGAACTTAGTCGCATCAGTAAAAATCCACCCCTAAGAGCTTCACGACCGGATTGACCCTCAACTATGACCTCTCGTCAGTGTGGGGTTCATTCCTTGGCCCAGGTGGGCTACAACCATAACCTCCTCACAAAACCCACCATTCACTTTCTGTTATGCACCTTTCTTCTCGCCTTTTCCAAACTCACATTTCTCTCTTCCAAGCATTCCTTTTCTGACTCATCTCCACCTTTTGTCTTCTGTTCCCATCCGAATCGATTTCCCAACACACTTTAAACACTATACATCCCGTTAACCGATCCGTCTGTCATCCTCTTTCCTCCACTGACCTTAACCATCTTAAACGTCTTTATTTATTCTCTCATTTACCTCCATCTCCACACAAAACAACTCCTCTAATACGGTTCATTTCCTCATTTTATCATTTCCTTTCACACCTAACACGCCACTAAGATTGTCCATCTGAACATATTGTAATTTAGATCTATACTCTATTCCAGACCATAGCCCACTGCCTATACATTAACACGGTAATACATTACCTCATTGTTACAGACCCCTACGCACTCAACACTTTTAGTTATTTTAACTTCACCAACGATTTAACTGGCACCAGCCCACCTTTATGCCATTCACAACTTTCCTACTCCTCTGCTCAATCCGCTTCCCTTTTCATTCAACATATACCCTAAATATTTTAATTCAGACACTTTTTCCAGCTGCCCACCATCTAACATAACTTCACACTGAGGTCTGTCCTCACAAACAACCATAACTTACTCTTAATCTAGCGTTTACTTTCAAACCCTTTCTTTTACACACTCTACCAAATCTCTCTACTAGTCCTCTCAAACTCTCTTCAGATTCGCCACACAAAACCAAATCATCCTCATATAATAGGTAAATTCATCTCCTCTCTCTCTCTCGACTCGCATTCTCCTCCTCCTCCCTCTCTCTCGTCTTCTCTAACTCCGTTTCTCTCGGCCATTTTACCTTAAAAGCTATATATATGATATATATATTTATTGGTATTTATCAAGGCTTAAAACTAAGAGAATGAAAGAAAGGCTGTGATTTTTGGAGAAAAAAGGGTAAAAATGAGTTTGATGGGTTTTGTGTGGTGAATCTGACGAGAGTTTGAGAGGATTGTAGAGAGATTTGGCAGGGTAAAAGGAGGGGTTCGAAAGTAAACGTAGATAAGAGTAAGGTTATGGTTGTGAGTGAGGACAGTCCTCGGTGTGAAGTTATGTTAGATGGGTGAGCAGCTGGAACAAGTGACTGAGTTTAAATATTTTAGTCTACTATATATATATATATATATATTATATATCATATATATATTATATAATATATATATATAATATATATAATATATATCTATATTAATATATATATATATATATATTATATTATATATATATATTATTGGACGCAAAGCGGAACGGATGATGCCGAGTGGTCGTAAGGTTAAGTTGTTGAAAATTGCAGGAAGGAGAACTGGTTCACATTAAATCCTTCGGTGATGTAAAACGAGAACTAAGTCTTGAGGGCGCTAGTGTCTTGCGTGATGGTAAGTTGTTTATCTGTGTTAATGTTAGAGTAAGACTATGGTCTGGGAATAAAGAGGTATAGATCTAAAGTACGATGTGTTCAGATGGACAGATCTTAGGGGCGTGTTAGGTGTGAGAAGATTGATAAAATGAGGAATGAACGTATTACAGAGTTGTATGGTATGAAAAAAGGGATAAATGAGAGAATAAATGAAAGTACGTTGAGATGGTTGGTCATGTGGAAAGAATGGATGATAGTCGGTTGGATTAAGCGGATGTATAGGGGTGAGTGTGTTGGGAATCGACTGGGTGGGAAGACCGAAGAAAGAGTGGATTGAGTCAGCAGAAAAGAATGTCTGGCTGATGCTGAAATGTGAGTTTTGGGCAGCGGGCGGAAAAAAGTGCAATAATAGGAGTAAACTGCAGGGTTTTGTGAGGTGCATGGTTGTGGCCACACTGGGCCAAGGATGAACCCCACATTGAGAGATGATATAGTGAGGGTCCGTCGCGTCCCGTGAAGCCTCTAGGGTGGATGTTGTGCGGAAGAGTTCCCACTAATCAGGTAGTAAAAGGGAGGTAAGGCTGGGCTTTCTTTTCGACTTGTGTAATATTCTTCTACTACAAGCCTGATCTGGTACATGTAGGGCAGCTCACCTACTGTCACAGCATAAATTGTGGTTGATGATGATGATGATGGACAGCAAGGGTAGGGGAATCAGCGTCATCAAATAAGAAAACTGACATTTTCTTCAATTACTATATTTAACAATTTAGTTATACCAATTAATTATAATAACCAAAAATAATTTCATAGTATCTGAAATGGGTCTAATCTAATTGCAACACAATGTTGTCTTTGAGACCCGAAATATGGTTAATAAAAATAAGTTTAAAAATGGTTTAAAAAACCAATAATAAAAACCTTAATTACAACAATAGTGATACACAAATGATAGAATTTTATAATAATAATAATAATAATAATAATAATAATAATAATAATAAAATATAATAATATATTGACAATATTATATTAGAAATAAATTAAGTAGTACTAATGGTATAATAATAATAACATAATAATAATAATAAGAATAATAATATAATAATAATAATAATAATATAATAATAATACTAATAATAATAAAATAATAATAATAATAATTAATAATAATAATAATTACATAATAATATCAATAATAATAATAATAATAATAATAATCCATAATAATGAATAATATTTAGAGTTTATATAATAATAATAATAAAATAATAATAATAGATTAACACATAGAGGACAGACGAGAGAGAGAGAAACCCACCCCACTATGAGAGAAGTGTAATAAAGATAGTAAGAGATCAATAATATGACCCCATTACATAATAGTAATAATATATGCACTTGGCAGTGAGGAGTCAATAATTAATAATAATATAATCATAATAACAATAATAACAATAATAATAAATAATAACAACAATAATAATAACGATAAAGTATAATAATAATAATGAATTATATAATAATAATGTAATAATAAAAACAATTCGACCCATAGCAACAATAATTACAATTACAATTATAATCATAATTACAACTAAATTTATAATAATTTCAATATACTTATAATAGCTACAATCATGCTTACAACAATAAAAATAATAATAATAGTAATATAATATAATAAATTAATAATATTAATTATAGCAATAATAATTACGATAATAATAATAAATAATAATAGATGAATAATAATAATAATATTAATGATGAACATCAAACTCTAATAGTAATAATAATGAACATTATGAATAAGAACACTATAATAATAATAAATAATCAATAATAATAATAATAATAATAAATAATAATGATTTATTATCACAATAATAATAATAATAATAATAATATAATATAATAATAGTAATAATAATAATAATAATAATATAATAAATAATAAATAATAAATAATAATAATAATAATAATAATAATAATTAATAATAATACTAATAATAATAAGTATTAATAAAAAAATAAAATAATAATAATAATAATAAATAATAATAATAATAATAATAATAATAATAATAATAATAATAATATAATAATAATAATAATAATAATATAATAATATAATAATATAATAATAATAATAATAATAATAATAATAATCATAACCATAATATAAATACATAAATAATAATAATAATATAATAATAATAATAATAATATATAAAATAATCAATAATACTAATAATAATAATAAAAATAATAATAATAATTGTAGTAATGGTAGTAGCTAGTTTTACGTAGGTTCATCCGGAGTTGTTATTTATTAATATTTTATTTAGGTAATACGTTTTTAATTTTTTAGTAAACGATTTGGTAGAGTTTTCGGTTTTTTGAAGTCTTGTGGGCATTGAGTTGTAAAGTTTAGCTGCTTTGTAGCTGACGCTTTGAGTGGCTTTTTTTAGTCTACAGAAAGGAGCGATGTGAATGTAGAGGTGTATTCTCTTAGGTTTATTTGATTTGCTACGCGCCTTGCTTGGTTTGAATGAACTTGCTAGCAAGAAGTCAACCATGAATTGTCATGGACAGATTATTGTAGTAATGTTATCTGATGCTAGCTCAATGTATTACAACACGTCAGCGTGATTGATACGTTCTCAAAGCTGCAATATCTTCGAGTCTGTGAGTTGGTGATAATTCTGAGTAACACTCGAAGTCTACACATTTGTTATTGCTAATGCGCCGAGACCCACGCGATATTACTAAGGTGCTTCGACAGACAGGGTGAACTTACTGGGATTACAGTGGTACGTAGATGAAGACAGTAAAGTAAGTGAGGGTGTATTAGTGAATAGTATAATTTCCTAAGAATGTAAAGTGGTACAAAATTTCTTAATTTTATTAGCATATACAGGTATCTCGACAGTCTGCTAACTAGGTTGTTAATATGTTCTTTAAATGTCAGTTTATCATCGATTGTTAATCCAAGTATTTTAGCATTTGCAGCCCTATTCAGTTCTACACATTGTTAATATTAATATTTAAATCGTTAATTGGTTTGTTGCTAAAAATTATGTAAGATGTTTTATTTAAATTTAAAGATAGCTTATTAGCATCTATCCATTTCATTATTTTTATTAATGTGTCAGTTGCTTTACGAGATAGAGACTCGGCATTTTTGTCATTTATTAAAATGG
Source organism: Trachelipus rathkii (assembly GCA_015478945.1). Classification (NCBI taxonomy): domain Eukaryota; kingdom Metazoa; phylum Arthropoda; class Malacostraca; order Isopoda; family Trachelipodidae; genus Trachelipus; species Trachelipus rathkii. Next base: position 8,304 of record JABUQX010086421.1, read on the forward strand.
AGGTATCGTCAGCAAAAGAGACTGAAAAAGCGTTATGAGAGTTGAACAGATCATTTGTATATAAAGTAAATAAAAACGGTCCAAGAATTGAGCCTGGGGTACGCCGGTTGATGTTTGAAGTGTGGCTGAATTAGTTTCATTTAGTTTTACGTATTGAGATCTCTCCTTTAAGTAGCTTTTAAACCATTGTAAATTTGTCCCTTCAAAGCCCATTTTGTTCATTTTACTTAATAGTATGTCATGATCAATCATGTCAAAAGCTTTTGTGAAATCTAATAATAATAGCAGGAAGGAGTCTTTATTTTCTATATTTCTGTACAGTTTTTCGGTTAAGCAAATGAGGGCATCAGCAGTTGAACGTCCTTTTCTAAATCCAAATTGTGAATCATTAAGAATATTGTTTGATATAAAATATTCAGTTAACTGATTGAAAACTAATTTCTCAAATATTTTACTAATCGTGTTTGTGATAGCTATTGGTCTGTAATTTTTTTTTGCGAGGAAAGGTCTCCTTTTTTTAGGTATAGGGATCACTTTTGCTGTCTTGAATATATTTGGGAAAATTCCTGTCAAAAATGATTCATTGAACAAGTGTTTTAAAGGGCTGGCTATTATGTCGGTAGCGAGTTTGAGGATGTGATTGGGGATAGAATGAACATCACATTTTTTGTTTTTTAATCCGGCGATTACCTTTTTTACCTCTGGGACGGTGATGGGATTAAAGGAAAAATGAGACTCGTAGTCTGGGAGAAAAGTTTCATATGATGTTTGACAAGGGGGTTTGTCTCTCAAGATTTGCTTACCGACGTTTACGAAGTATTCATTTAGTCCGTCTGCGATCTTATTTTGGTCGGTTGTTAACTGATTGTTTAAATTCAGTTCTTTTATACATTGTGAGTTTTTTTTGTTATTGTTGATTAATTTATTGATTAAACCCCAAGTGGCCTTCGAGTCTTTGTTGCAATCCTGGAATTTGTTAGAGTAGTGTTTTCTTTTTGCTTTCTTAAGAACTGCCTTTAATTGTTTATCATATGTGTTATATACTTGGAATGGTATAATTTTGTTTTTAAAGTTTCGGTAGAGTTTATGTTTTTGGTTGATAGAGTTTAGCAAAGCTGGTGTTAGCCATGGGTTTTGAATTCTTTTAGCACCAAGTTTTTTCGTTTTAATAGGGAATGATTCGTCGTAGCATTTATTTAGTATGTTTACGAACGAGTTGAATTTTTCGTCGATGCCAATGTTCTCGCTGTATGTGAATGAAAAGTCTATTTCATTCATTTTGTTTATGTATTTCAGCCTTTGATGTTCACCATCTAGCCTGTATTTTATGGTGGTGAAATTTTGAGTTTTATTAATATCAATTTTTGCAAGACATGGAAAGTGATCGGACATATCACTTTTTATTACGAAGGTTTTAACGTTCCAGTTTAGGTTCCCCCAGATATGATCTATTAAGGACGGAGATCTATTTTCGACGTTGTTTGGACGTGTAGGTAGCGTTATGTAATTGACGAAACCGTTTGATAACATTAAGTTTGAGAGAGAGTTTGCCTGATTTGTAATGTTCTCGTTGGAGAGATCAATGTTGAAATCACCCGCAATTATTACTTTAGAGTTAAGAAAGTGTGTTTTGATAATGTTCTTAAGGGCATTTATGAACTCTGTTTTAGATGAATTTGGGGGTCTATAGACTCCCA
>JABUQX010086421.1:17500-35766 GCA_015478945.1 Trachelipus rathkii
GGCCTAAATTTAGGAACTAAGTACGTTCTATTTCAGCATATTTTTCAGGAGAGAGTCAGTTTCGGTGGTTTATATTGGTTTTGTGTGTGTTTTCTCTGATGGATGGTCCATTGCTAACATAAGATGGGGTATTGTATTTAATAAAATAAGAAGAAATGGACAAACCGCCAGATTATTTTATAATTTCTAAATAAAAACCTTATGAAGAATGATGTATTTGAAGTTATAAATCCGATTGAGGATAAATTATTAAAATGTGTTACCGTAGAAATTAAATAGTGTTTTTTTTTAATTTTTCATATTTTTCTGGTTTTGTCAATGAAATATTATAAATAAAAAATTGAACATTGGTTTTTTACTGATTATCCAATATTAGCGAGAAACCTTATAGAGTGATACTAAAACTTTTTGATGCTCGATAAATTCATTCTAATTTTGGGTTGATAATTTTAAAATATTACCATGGAATAAAGAATTGTGTTACATGAACAGTTTAATCAACTAGAACTCAAATACGTGGTCGCATAGCCTTTTATGTAGAGGGGGGTGTCTAGAGGGCTGGTCCCTTCAGCCTTGATTCTTATTGCCTTTAGCTCACCGGCCTAATAAACCCCAATATACTCGTTTCTTAATATTGTATCATGAATTTCTCTCATATTCTTCCGTAAGATAGTTATTTTAAAACCTTCGTTATAATTTCAAAAATTTATTGTTCAGGAATACTCAACTCTAAACATTAAGCAGATAAATTTATGTTAACAGTTAATACATAACATTCCCTTTTTCCACAAGATATACTTCGTGCGATCTCTGCTACTGATCTATAAGAAGTTTTTACATCATATACGTACTGAATTAATCTTTTCAGTTTCATATTCTTGACTCGTCCTCATCTCTCTGCTCATTGCTACGGTCTCATTCTTTCATCTCCGTGTCTCAATCTAACCATACACTCTCTCTTAAAACATTACCCTTTTAATGCTGTCGTCGTGCGTGTGTGTGTCGTCTCTGTTTGTTCTGTCGTTCCGTCTTTCGTGCTGTGTGCGCGTGCTTGCTCCGCTGTGCCTCTCGTCTTGTTCTCTCTCTCTCTCTCTCTCTCTCTCTCTCTTCTCGTCGTCTCAATCTCTCTCTCTCGTGCTGTGCTCTCTGCTCTCAAATGCTTAACTCTCTATCTGTGCGATGAGTGGAATAGAGATAAAGATAAACTTTGGTCTCGTGCTTTTTCTAGAAAGTTAAAATAGGTCGCTTCGTTCAAAGCCATTATGGAAAAGAATGGCAAACGAATTTATTTATTAGCACATTAAGAATAAAACACAGGGTTACAAAATTATCTAAAAACACATAATAAGTTTAATTTTCTTAGCGTGTCTTTTTTTTTTTTATCTTGTATAATTATAAATACCTTTAATATTTTTAAAAATTATTAAAATCGAGAGGTTATTATATTTATTGAGTGGTTTGTCAGATGTACAGTAAATATATAGTTGATATAAAGTATGTAAGGTAATTACGTGTAGTTGATAGTGATGATCAGATTAATAATAATAAGTAAATATGTCGAATAGGATATATAATGTAATAAAGTTAAGTAATAATTTAAAGATATGAATGTGAATTGTATAAGGTAAATAATTAATAGATAGAATTGAGATATTGATAATTAAATAGATAATAAAATGATAATATATAAATTTGTAAATGAAATAATAATAATAATAATAATAATTATAATAATAATGTGTGTGTGCTGACCGCATTCGATGTATAAGTGTAAATTATGTAAATAAGATGATCATTATGTGGAGTAAATTGATAAAGATGTACATTAGTGATATTGTGTGTAATTATAAAAATGTAGTCATGAAAGTGAATGTGGGTAATAGTGTAAGTAGTCGTGATGTTGATGATGTCTTAGACATTGAAAGGTTTTCACAATTTGATAGTGTATATGAATTGTATGTTGTAGTATGTAAATAATAATATAATAATGAATAATAATAAATAGATTTGTGTAGTAGATAATTATGTGTGTAGATAGTATGTAGACTCAATGCAGGCGCACGCTCACGTGTGTAGGTGTAATATTTATACAAATTAAAATATATAATAACAATAGGCATGAATAAGTAAATAATCATAAATTGAATAAGATATATATAAATAAAATAATTATAATAATAATAAAATTAAATAATTTAAATAAATAATAATAATAATAATAATAAATTAATAAATTAAATAAATAATAAAAAATATAAATTATTAATAAATTAAAATTAAGAAAAAGTATTTAAGAACATAAAAAAAATATTTAATGTTAGAATATATGAATAGTATATGTAATTGGTATTAAACTGTCCAACGTACTATCTTTGAAAAGCACGTACATGTTAAACTACACTGTATTCTTAAAGAGCTAAGAAAACGTTTATACAGTACTCAGTATAAGACAAGGTTAAATAGTATTAAATAAGCCACCTCCGAAATAAATATGAATACTGATATAATAATAGCCATAAGTTAATAAATACATTGAGTAAATATAAAGCCCATAATGAGAGTCTATAATAAATAGTCCATGAATAGTTAATAGATTAATAAACTAAAGTAGTATAATGAACCAATTAAAGTTAATAATATAGCCAAAGTAAAAAGCCCCAGAATAATAGTAAGATTAGTTTCCCTTCTGTCTCTTTCAAGAACTTGTGAGTGTTATAATGCAGTGAAATATGTGTTTGCAAACATACTATGAAAGTTTATAAGCGAAGACAGACATGAAGGCTCAGTTAACGAATTTTTCACAATCCAATATGAAATAATGACTTCTCCCCATCGCAACTTCTAGTGTGTTGTGATTTATGCTGACTTAAGAGTTGTATCCCCTTATTGCTTGTAATCGATACTTGTCCTAGTTTTGAATTTAAGATGTGATTTTGATTTGTCTGTTAATAGTTCTTGCTCTGGGTGTTTTGAGATGAAAACATAGGCTGGTTGTGTTGCTCAAGAGAATATCTCATCCGGATCATATACTTGAGAAGTGGAAAAGCGCACAATGATTAAAAGGATCTAATGGTTGTTTGTTTAAGAGCGCCAGTGTAACCAAGTCTGTTTTATATCTATTTTATTTGTTTTTTTTCTTTTTATTAATATCACTCACTCCTTCTAATATGTGTTTTAACATTACAGTTTTGTCGCGATACTCTATATTTAGATTTATTCTCCTGTAGTCTAGACCGCTTTTAATATTCGTATACATAACTTAACAGTTAATTATAAATCTTCACTTATGTTGTACAAGATATAAAGCCCTCCACCGTATGAAGTTTGTAGAAAAACCAGTAAGTTTTAACAACACAAATTATTCTCAGGTCTAAATATATATGACTCTCAGCAAACTTGTAGAGTATACATGCTCCCTCCGCAGTATAAAACATGAGTTAAAAGCTCTAATTTAAATAGACCTAGTGAGGTGCTAAAAACCCTCCCGCTAAGTGTCATTAACCTTGTAATGCCCTCTCACCTGTCGGTTCTCCGCGTAGGTTGTTCAGTGAGGTTCAGCACTGTCTTATAAGTAAACAATTGTCTTATTTGAAACTAAGCATCTACTTTGCCCAATATTTCAGACACAGTTAATTGTAATATACTCTAGAATATTTATGCATAATTAGATGTGTGATAATTTAATATGCCCAAGTCCGCAAAATCACATTTGCTGAATGCTCCTTAATCTCCCAAAGCCTCGAAAACACTAGAAATCCGTTTAAAATTTTGCCATTTATAAGACAAGATAAAAAAAACAATAAGATTAATAATTAAAGAAAAAAAAAAATAAAAAAAAAAAGCAAAGATTAAAGAATTAGAATGTTGATTTACTCAATTTACAATCTCGCCTTGCTTTAATTTGCGCTCTTAACTGAGCAAACTCATTCTTACTTAAGGTGAGAAGACATCTGTTGAAGAGATTAAGACTCGCTGTATCAAGGTAACTTGTGTAATTGTTAATATGTTATGCTCTTCAGAAAATTATTCGTTCTAGTTGTAGTATAATAGAAAATAAGAGTATATGTATTATTATAGATACTCTTGGATTTATATATTATATATTAAGGGTATTCTGCATATCCTCATTCCTATTGCTTACCTATAATTGAGATTTTATAAAGCATAATGTGCATAACTTCTTAAATTTGATAATTTCTAATTGTTTAAATGGTAATTGGTCAGCTTTTCCTGGTATAAAAATGTAAATTCAATGTGATTATCTCTCATATACTCAGATCTTCATAATTCAAATTGTGATGAATATAGTTACGCTTGAAGAGCTTTTACCTCCACCCCAATAAATACGTACTCTACACATTTACTGGTATTACCGTTCCTTAGATATACATGACTTCCATTTATATATTTATAAGTATATATTTATGTATATAATATAATATATATATTATTAATATATATTATATATATTAATATATTATACTAATATTATATATATATATATATTAATAAATCTTAATAGTATTAAGGAATATATTATTATATGTAAAATATAAAATTATTTATAAAATATATATATATATATTAATATTATATATAATATATTTATATATATATTATATATATATTATATATATATAATATATATTAATATGTGTATGTGTGTGTGTGTATATGTGGATGTGTATGGAGGTGTAGGTGGAGGTACTACCGGTTTCAGGTATATAATATATGTTCCCAGTAGTGTGATGTAGTTATAGGGTCGATATATGATGAGTATGGTTGTGCTTTGAGTATGTGTAGGTTATGATAAGGGGTGAGCTCTATGATATAGTGCCTTAATGTATATATGGGGATGTGTGTATAAAAAGCCTAGTGCATAGTATGTGTGTGTGTGTGTATATAGTACTCATATTAAAGCGGGTGTGTCAGTTAGTTGCATAAAGTAGTCATATAGTGTGTGTAAGAACTGTAGGGTGAGTAAAGGTGTGAGCCTAGGCGTGGTGTAATTGTATCCCCTACTGGCCAAGGTCCCTTATATATATTCATATAATGAATAAAGGACGTGGTGCAGTTCGATCGCGAGTGGATAGTATTAGGGACGGTGTGCTCGTGTGTGGTAATGAGTCGTGTGCGCATAGTGCTCTCTTGTGGGACCTGATAATCGCGTGGCGAAGGTGTCAGTGTGGAAGAGTGTCTATTGTTGGTGTAGGACGGGCTCGTAAACTACTCTGAGTGGTGATGAATCTCTCGTGATAAGCGTGTTGCCTCAGGTGCCTTATCTGCTCGGGTGGGTGTCCTCGTGATAAGTTGGATCCATTTGTAGCAACGTGAACGGAGGGTGTGGTAGTCTCTGATTACTATGTTCTATTAAGTCTCAAGTATACGTTGTGAGTGTGTAGTGTGTGTGTATAGTGTTGGTTGTGAGCTCGTAGTAGTTAAAGGGTAAATTGGGAGTTAGGATTAGCCGGATCTTTCTTACCCTCCCATCTTACCTCTCTTCTTCTCTCCTCTCGTCTTCTCTTCTCTGCGCATCTCTCTTATCTTCTCTACTCTCTCTCTTATTCTCTCATCTCTCTCTTCTCTCTCTCTCTTCATCCTTGCCATAACCAATCTCGAACCTGGGCCCTCTCGCTTTGCTAAGCATAGATATAGATATTAATATTAATATATTAATATTATATATTAGATTTATGATATATATATAATTATATATATTATTAATATTATTATATATAATATAATATTATAAATTATATTATTATAACTATATAATATATTTTAAAATTAATACTATCTATTTATATATATATATTGATTATGAATTATGCTAATATAATTATAAAATGCCACCCATCCCGAGTATATCAAGTGACTAGCTTATCTTTCTTATCTTTTAATTAAATCTGAGGAAATATAAAGCTTATGCCCTAAACGCCAATTTTTGAATAAATGTTCCTCGATAAAATATAAGTTAAAACACACGTCTATAATATGATAGTTTATCCAACTCCTTGTTGTCATTATGATTCGAATCCTAGATTACACCAGTGAGCATGCTAGCCTGAGTGCACCCTAGCAAAGTTATGTTAAAAGTTCCTTTTTGAACACTTACTCTATCACAGACACACTCAAAGCAGAAACTTAGGAGTGAAACCCCAGTTCCCAGTCTGTCCTATCTCAGATAGAGACGAAAGTCAACATTTTTTACCATTCCAACGAAAAGTGACTTGTATGTGGTCAATTTGTTTCGTGTAGGGACATTGCGTGGTGGAACATCCGGCTTACGGATCATCACGACACTTCGACATCATCGGGAGCAGTTGGTGCCCGAACCAACGTGCGCAGGTTTATGCCGCGCAAGGTGTGAAATATGAGCTACAGGAGTCGTCGTGGGGCTCGCAAAGATGTATCAGAATATAACAATTTGGCTAAATAATGAGCAATAATATAAATATGACATGTGTTGCTTGACTACATTCCCCTTAGAGCAAGGGGTGCCTCCACTGTTAGGGGGTGTGTTTATTATACCACTAGTTGTATACCCCGTCAGTAAAAGAGTCTGGCGGTGGTTTACAAGGGATGATACTATAATGGTATAATAGTTAATAGTATTTGTATCTATATATAATAAATATAATTCATATTATATATATTATTACATATATTAATATATTATACATAAGTATATATATTATTATATTAATATTTATATATAATATATTAATTATTATATATTAATATTTTAAGATTATATATATATATATTTAATATGTACTTAATATATATTACTATATATTATTCTAATATATATATATATTATCTATATATTAATATATATATTAATTATATATATATTATATGTAATATTTAATATATAATTATAATATAATATATTATTATAATATTAATATATATATTATATATATATAGATATATTATATTATATTATTAATAATATATATATATATATATATATATATTATTAATAATATATCGTCGAATAATTAGTCTTTGAATAATGCATTCAAATGAAATAATTTAATGGATAATTATATATTAAAAGGGTATTGTGAATCAAGACCGTTACTTTAGGTAGAGCACCAGACAGAATATTTATAATAAAGCTGGATTGGGAGAAGAGAATTTCCTAGCAAAAGCTTAGAAAATCAGAGGTTGTTGTTATAGTGACGATAATAAGATATTATATCATATATAGATTAATGCTTGGAGTAGTCTGGAGTGGTCTGGAGTAGTCTGGAGTAGTCTGTATGTGTGGAAGAATTAGGACGAAAAATCCTAGACCGCAATCTTTCAAGAGGGGTCATAGCGTTTTAATTATTCTTTTTCTGCTGTTTTAATACTTTTAACTAAAATGTTTTTTTTTATATATAGGAACTATAAATATTTAGAAAATCATTCCTTTAAGAACAAAGTAGGATTTCTTATCCACTTGAAATTCAAGAATCAAAATTAGAAAAGTATTTAAAATTTGTCTGAAAAGAATTGAATTTTAAAAGAGAAATGAACTTGAATTAAAGAAATTAAAGTTGAAGTAAAAGCATTAGATGAAGTTTTCAAATGAATGGAAATAAGGATGAAAAATAAAGCCATAACCATATAAATGAATTAGAAAAATGAACAAACTCCAGAATAGATGGATACTAAAGTCTAGTATATAGTCGTATTGTGTATACATCGTCTAGTGTACAGTGTGTGTCGCATACAGTACCGGAATACCCCTGTTACCATTTGGCCCTTTATATAGAAGAAGATGAGGTTTTTAATATCTTTGTCTTTAGGATCGGCCAATAATATTTAAAATGTGTTTTTTTTATAGTACCGTATTTTTTCTACTAAATTTATTGTAGGAAATCACATTGTTATATTAGTATAGCTTAGTTATATATTTCTTTTTATTTACTTTATCATAAATGAAGCTCTAATAAGATGTATTTTGTTGTGTAGTATTCTGTCAATACTACAATTCATTTTTGGTACTGATTAATAATTTGTGTTAATCTTATTATTTTATATTGTATTTAATATATATTTATTAATAATTATTATATATATTTATTATTACTTTATTATTTTTATTTTAACTCTTTATATAAATTTAATTATAAATATATTTCAATTATATTAATAATATTATATAGTAAATTATTATTATAAAAATATAATATGATGAGCTTTATTAAGCTTAGATTATGTTACATGTTTACATAATAGTAGTGATATGATGGCGAATTAGACATTTAATATATTTCAGACTAAGAGAAATTACAAATAGTGGCTGCAGTCGTAAAATCAGTTGAACAATTTTTCGGTCGTACACAAGAGTCATTTACGCTCATTATCACTGTAATTCACGCCGTGAAATCGTAATAAAAAAATATTAGTAGATATATGTCAGTCAGTATTAAATATAGATTTTATATATATAATCTTCTCTTCTTTCATATTTTTTATATATATAATTATATATATCACTTAATTTATTATAATTTGGTTAAATTTTATTATTTATATTATTATTAATTATATTATAATTTATTATATGTAATTATTATTTATATATATTGTAATTTTATTATTATTATTATCTATTTATATTATTATATATAATATATTATATTAATTAGTTTATTTTATTAATTATATTTATTATATATATAATATTATGTTCTTGGCTTAGGTTAGGTTAGGGTTAAGTTAGGTTAGCGTTAATTAGGTTTAGTTCACTTACGTACCTAACCAAACTAAAGCCTAACCTAACCTACCTTAACTAACCTAACTAAGCTAGGATCATAATATATATATATAATATTTACTATACTATATAATATATATATATATATATATATATATATATATATATATTATATATATATATAGAGAGACGAGAAGGGAGAGAGAGATTTATCGTCTTCGACCCTTAACATTTGACAAATATTCGTATTATTATATATATATATAATTATATATATAATATTTATACAAATTATCAATTTAAAAATTTTTAGATTTTGATATATGTTTTGCTATATATAAATTATATTATATATATATATATATTATATATATTATATATATATCACTCAGTCCATATACTAATATATATATATAATATTAATCCGGTGATACAAATATCATATTATATATATTTAACAGAGAGAGAGAGAGACGTTCTATATCGCGTATACTCCACATTCTCCTAAAACGTCAGTCAAATTTTAAACTTCGCGAAATTAAAAACCTCGCCAAACTTACACTCTATAGTTACAGTACATAATCTAGTAAAAAGCCTTATTATTATTATTATTATTATTAATATTATTATTATTATTATTATTATTATTATTATTATTATTATTATTATTATTATTAGCCGATTTCAAGGAAACTTATCAAAAATGACGGAAATATGTTGTAATTAAGAAAAATCGCAATGAAAACCATCAGAGCCCCACCAAAAATATTTTACTTTTACAATCACGCAAAATTTAATTTTTTTAACATTCGTATAAATAGAAAATAATTAAAAATCAATGTAGTTTCAGATTTTTATGAGATTTTGCACGAAATGTTTAAAATGAGCTGAAAAGAAAGAAAAAAGTAAAAATAAAAATAAAAATATGCCTGAAAAAAGTTATGAAGTCTTCAAATTTTGATATTCACAACATGTAAAACTAATCTTATTGCCACATGCTTTTTTTTTTTTTTTTTTTTTTTTTTTTATTATTTTATATTTTATAGGTTTATCCATGGTATTGAATACGTATTTAATTATTTTGGCCATACATTTGTATCGTGAATTCCGATGGATTTTATTAACTTTTTTCAAATTATTTAAAAAAAAAAATTTTTTTTTGAAAATTGCATTTCAACGGATTTTGAATGATTGTAAATTTTTTTGGCGAGTCTCCGGTGGGTTTCATGACGATTTTCCTTAATTACATCAACTCACTAGCATTATTATTTATATTATTATTATTATTATTATTATTATTATTATTATTATTTAGTTATTTATATACAATCAATTATCAATTATTATATCTTATTGTTATTAATTTTTTTATTACTTATTAATTAATTTATATTTTTACTTATTATGCTTTTCGTTCATATGTGAATGGAATTTATGTTTTTTATTGTATTTTTTATATTTTTTTTCCAGTAGTTTGTTATAAAGGACATTAATAATGATTTTAAAATTCTTTATATAATACTGGTTTTTACCGAAATTCTGATTTAATAGTTTGTTATAAAAGACGTTAATAATGATTTTAAATAGTAAAATACTGGCTATTAAAATTTTAGAAATTCGAGATAATAAATTAATAGTGCATAAAGTGTGTGTGCCATGGAAAGACAAAATGAAACTATATCTAGGAAGTGGGAGTAAGGAAAACATGTGTAGTTTATTAGGGACGCCCTCCGATCGGTTAGGTAACTATTGGACACATCCCTAATGGGGAACCCCATACCCAGCCAACCATGCATTCAGAGAATAAGAAGACCATTCTGGATTGGAACGCGAATATTAGTTATATACTTTAAGCGAAACCACACTACGTTCAACATTTTGTTTTGAATGATTTCATACCGAACCTCCAGACCCGCTTATAACCACGTATTTTTTTTGCCGCAGGGCCTAAAAATATAAATAGGGGAGAAATTTGAATCCTCTGAATTTAATTGTTACATTTCCATGGTTACCAGTATATTATTATTTTATTTAATAATCATTCTTATGTATTAATTTTTGTTTATTCATATAATATACCCGTCCACTCAAGTGGTCGTCAAATATATTTATTCTTCTACTCATTGACTCTCTTCTCTTCTCTCTACTCTATTAGCACTATACTTTCTATATATCATATATACTCATACGCTCTCTAATCTTCTTACTTCTATCTTCTTATATATTATATACTTACTTCTCTCTCTCTCTCTTACTCTATCTATTATCTCTCCGTGTCATTCAATGATCTTTATATATCTATTCATCCCCCTCTTGTTAATCGTTTACTTCACTCTCTTATCTAATTTACACACTCTTTATATATTATATTCTAATTTTAGTCTCTCTCTCTTCTCTCTTCTTCTCTCTCTCTCTCTTATTCTATACCACCTAAATTATAGTTTTATTATCTCATTCTCTCTCTTTATAGTACTCTCTCTTTCAATCTCTATCTCTCTCTCGTCTATATTATATCTACTCTCAATAATTTACTTTTATCTTCTGTTGAAGACCTAATCGTTCTCTACCTTTTGGAATTCTTATTATTTAGCGTGCTGTCCCACTTTTTCTCTCCTTAAACCCGAGCTTTCTCTTGTGTAAGGAACCAAGCGTATACACTTCCTTTTCCTCCTTTAGTGTCCTCTGTACTCATTATATATTATTATTATATCTATTCATGTCATTTAATTTCATTCCTTTATGATTTATGTTATTATGTTATTTATTAGATTATATTATCATGTTATTTATTATTTATCATCAATTATTATTATTTGTGACATGTTAACTTTCGGTAGCTCCTCTTTTCTCTGTGATCTTCTCCCTCTACCATAATGCAGAGTTCTTTAAAAGTCTCGCTGCAGCCCCCTTTTCTTGGGGCGTTAATTCATCTTCTCATATCCCCAGCGTTGGTGATTTGGTTCTGCTATTTACTTTATCCAAATATATAGAATTTTTTTGCATTTTTTTTTCTTTAATGATGTTTATTTTTTTCACTCATTCTATTCTCAGTTCTCCTCGTTCCTCCCTCTACGTCTCTGCCTCACATCCTTAACTCATTGTTAACGTACTTCTTTATTTCAAGCTTCTGATACTAGTATCTCATTCTTTTTGCGATCTAGTCTGCTCATTTCTCTTACTTCCCTAATCCTTATGCGTTAAATTCCCAATATCCCTCTCTAACTCTCTTAGGCTCATCCTACTCTCTCTCTTCTATCTTGTCATCTCCATCATACATTGATCCACAGGCCCTATATCCTACCATTTAATGTTTGTTTATACATTTTCACGTGGTGTACCAATGTCCTCTCCCCTATAGTTTGTTTGAAAATATTTTGAAAAAATTATTTTCATATTTATAATTTCTTTATTATTTATTTAATACTTATTCCACGATTATCTCGAGCTACGCTGGATCCTTCTTTCACTTGCTTCCTCCTGCTGTGCCTCTCTTCACAAGGGTTGTTCTCCAGACTCTTATAATATCTCTCTAATTAGTTTATTATATCCCTGATATTAGGTGTTTGTCTAGTTTGGACGTGAAATCTGATTTCTTCGCCTACTCAGAAATAACTCGAAAACCTTTATCGTTCATTCGAATATTGATTCTCTCCTTCTCTTCTCTTTCGTCACTGTACTACTCTTGAACATTTTATATGTGCTCTCTGACTTTCGTACATCCAGCCAGTTTCTGCTCCCCGTGCCCCTCTAACATTACTCGTCTCTATGCTCATCTCTCATTTCATCCTCTGTCTCTCTCTTACTCCTCTACTCTCTCTCTTCTCTCTAATATTTATTTTGGTTTTATTTTATTTGATAAGTTTAAGCCTTCTATCCTATGAGCAATAAACTCCCTAAAAAAGAATCATATATAAAATAAATATATCAAGGAAGATGTAATGAAAAAAATTACAGTATATGAATAGAAAATATTGTCCATAAAAAAAAGCCCCCTAATATTTTTAAATGCTTTTGTGAATGATTAGAGAAATGCGAAGGTTTAAAAATAAATCCTAGTTTATATTTGGTTTCATTTCAATTTTTATTCATTACGAGTCTATACAACATATATAAAAATTCGCATCGTAGCCAAATAGATGAAGCAATGAAGAGATGGTTTAAAGGGTACCGGTTGTGGTTGAATGTTTCCTTTCGATTCACATTTAAATATATATATACCCTAGTGGACCCGGCTTCAGTGTATTAGGATGGTAAGGGTGATGGCCTTGTAAGGTTATTATAGTATTATATTAATTATATGATATATAATATTAATATTATTTATATTAATATAGATAATTTATATTATATATATATATTATTATATATTATATTATATATATATATAATATATATATATTATTAATATATTAATATTATTTATTATTATATATTTATATATTATAATAATATAATATTATATATATAATATATATATATATTATATATAATATATAATATATATAATATATATATATAAATATGTTAAATGTATATATATATATACTATATATATATATATTATATTACTATATATATAATATATAATATATATTAATATATTTAATACTATATATATAATATTATATTAATATATTATAATATTTATATATCATATATATTATATATTATATAATTAATAATTATATATGATATGATTATTATAATAATATATATGATATATAATATAATAATATATTATATACGTAATAAAACATGAAAAAACTAGTTAAAATAATTTTTTATATTATTATTTGTGTGACTAAACAGTGGTGATGCTTGAGGCGTTACCAAACATTTTGCTTTTTTCCTTAATATCCCGTCCCGTACTGCATTTGTTCCATGTCGGATGCCACGCATTGATTGCAGAAAGTGCTTTAAAGAGCAGATAACTAGATGCTATAAAACAATCACTTCCGTCTCGCAGGAATACTTTCTGAACAGTCTCTCTAATCGATAATTTCTATCCTTTCTCGGTACGTGGTCACATGCCTCCACTTCCGTATTCTATCCTTCTCTAGACGGTAATAAACACATCATTAAGCCATGTTGTTGACGTACGATTTTACGTGATAATGGTGTTGGAGCCACTACTCGTCTATTAGTGCGTTTCCTCACTCTACTACGTTTAGCTATCCCGCATTTGAAGCATGGTGCAAACACATGGCGGGTCCAATAGCTACCATCGAGCCCTTAATGAAAAATAATTTGAGTGAAAATTGAATTGGAGACTCATGAATCGACTACTTGTGGTGCCCCCCTGCTTTCCAGTCACATGTTGTTTTTGTTAACTTGGGTTTCACATCTATTTTCTTAGTTCCAAACAAAATACCAAGCAAAACGTAATTAGTATCTAAATCTTTCGCTCATTCGTCTATAGTGCCCACCGTCTTGCTGCTCTCCACCGTCGATGGGTGGATATCTGTGCGCTTTCAGGGTACGGTCTCTGCGTGCTTCGTGTCTTTCTCTGTCTTCCATTTCTCTCTCTTGCTTTTCTCTGCCTTGTTATTCTTCTCTCTGTTTACTTATATTTTTTTTTGGCCCTCTATCACAATTAATTATATCATTATATAATAAGATATAATTAATATATATATGCATATAATATTATATATAATATATTATACTATATATATTATATATATATATTATATATATTTATATTATATTATATATATATATATATTAATAATATATATATATTATTATATATTATATATTAATAATCACAGCGGGTAATTAATTTTTAGCTATATATATTATTCACTTATGTTATTTTCTTCGCACATAAAAAAAAAAATTAATATAAACATCAATATATATAAGTCTTACTTCTCCCCCTACGTATATAAATATTGCGAATAATACAGACTTCTCCGGACTCTTGACTTATTCTGTGATAACTTAAGAAAGAAGGTATGAACATACATTAGTGGACAAAATCTACGACAAACTCTGTAAAATTTATTAGACACTCATTATTAATTTAGTTTAATATTGTGAAGAAAAACTTCCGTGCGATGAATAATAGAGCCAATAACATATAGGTACATATACATACCTCTATTAAATAAGTTATATTAACTATATAATAGGAATATATATAATATATTTATGTGATAATTATCTATTTATCCTCGCTTATATGGAAAATATGTTTTATACGAATTTTAATCATTCTTAAAAATTATTTTGTAGCTTATTATATTAGTATAGGCCACATAAAATAGAGCTTCATTGAGAAGTTGATTAGTATTTGTTTGAATTGATAAAATATGGAAATAAAAATAAAGATATCGTACCGCCAATTTTATCAGTTGTGAGTCACTTAAACGTGAATATTCCCATCATAAATAAATTATTCTACTTTTGAATATTTCAAAATAATTATACTTAAATTTTATTGGATTATTCAAAACTGTAAAAAATAATAAAGAATATATATTCAATATAGTAATATTCACACTATAATTGAACTGTTGATATCAAAAATTTCATGATTTTCACTATTAATCATCCTTAAATGCCTTGGCAATTTTTATATATTATTTGGTAAAGGGTCATGGAGCCCAATAGTCTCCAATTAAGTAACGAAGTCCAGCCTCATACTTGATATTTAATATATATATTATATATAGTTACTATATATATATTATATTATATATAATATATTAATATTAATATATATAATAATATATATATATATATAATATATAGACTATGATATATATATATATATATATATATTATATATATATTTATAATATATAATTAATATAATATATTAATCTATATTAATATATATATATATATATTATAATATTATATTATAGAGATATATATATATATCATATTTATATATATATATATTATAAATATAATATATATTAATTAATTATATATATATTTATATATATAATATATTATTAATTATCATATAACAATATAATATATTATGTAATATATATATATATATATATATATATTATATATATATATATAATTATATATATATATAATTAATTTATATTTTTTAGTTAATATCTTTTATATAATATTTATATTATAATATTTTTGTACAAATAATTAATATATATGATATATATTATATATTATATATTAATAATATATATATATTAATATATATTTATATACTATTTATACAGTCCCTCTTTTCGCACGTGCATACCCTTTCTGACTTATTAAGTCCATGAGTGAACTCTCGCCGATCCTAATGGGGCCCATTGCCCTTGCACGCAGCCCAACCATAATATGAATATTACTTTTCTCAATTTTTCAGATCTTTTCAGTTTTAAATGAAGTTCTCTATATTCTCTCGTTGCTCTAAACGTTGAATCTTGTATTCAATAAAATGTCGAAATTCAGTATCTATTAATTCTACTTATTGTATGGTACTCAATGAAAGTAGGATATAAATAATAGACAGAGAAACAGATTTAAAGATATACTTAGGCATAATCTTAAATTATATAAATATATATTTATTTATCGCCACTCCTCCCCTCGTATAGTGGTATAATTATGTAACTGTGTGTAATTTTATTTATAATAATAAATGTTTGATTTTTAGTTATAGTTATAAACATGAGTTATACATCATTAAAACTTACTTATATCATCTAGTAGATATTTCTGTAAGCATATAGCTGAGATCAAATATATTTATATTCTGTTACTCAAAATAAGTATGAATTATACATACAACTACATGACAAATTTGAGGCATTGTAGTATAAGCTATGATTCAACCTATTTAGTTGCACTAGTAGGCTCACATGTATCATAAAGTCCATAAGAATAAATAATCATCCAATGTAAACTCTGAATCACGTAATACTCAGCTCGATACCTCTACCTACTTATGGAAATAAATATAATCATATCTCCGCGACATCCTGTCGTGTATATTTCAAGATATTCATCCATCATACTAATTTTATATATATATATATGATTTATTTGATTATAACTTATATATATATTATATATAATTATAATATATATATTAATAATGGATATTATATTAATATAATAATTAATATATATTAATAATTATAATATTTAATTACTATTAAATTTAATATCCCTCAATAACATATAAGTATTTTTTACACCTTATAGAATACCCGGCTAGATTTTTAAATTACTACGTTAATATAATTATTACAACATACCTGCCACAGGAACGATAAAATATTTTATTATTAAGTGAGCCATATAATTAAGCCGAAAATGTAATCTTGTCTGCGAGCAAATTTATGTAAAATCAGATTGATGGTTAGAAAGAAGGAGGCTACCAACAACGTAAGTGATATCCTTCTAGATCTATCATAATCTTTTATAATTTTAGCTCTAATAGTAGTAACTGCATTAGTTTACCATAAAATTAATAGATTGGACTTCTTCACTAGTAATGCTTATGTGCTCAATAGGCTTACGAAGAAGCAGGTATTAGGTCAACACTAGAATTTTCATAAATAATCATTAATTTTCAGCTATTATAGTTATAAAATAATACAAAGACAATGACAAGCTACTATTACTCAGAATATTTTTAAGTTCATGTTATTTTATCGCTATATATCTTTTAAATAACATCTCATATTATATTTGAGGTTATTTACTATACCTGTTTATTCTAAACCTTATTCTTATATTAAGCTTAATGTTCTACCGAGTGGTATGCTATATGATCTGATAATAAACAATTTATAAATTCTCATGATCATTTTTAGGGCATCTCAAAATATAATAGCTCTACCTATTATCAATTACGACATCTCGATGTATATAATACTTATATCTCGCTATAATGAAGGAAAAACTGCTATAGGTCAGGTAGTAATATCAATATACTCAAGAAACTTTTCGGATGACGTGCAGACATTTTTAAACTGGTTCGTATCAGTATTTAATTGGGTAATAACAGTATTAATAATAAAATAATGATATATATTGTCGTGCATAAGTATGTTAAAATTTTTGGTCATCCTGAGGACTTTCCATTTACGCGTGGTTGACAACGAACCCTGGATCCCACACATCGGAAATATTTGGGCATATGGTAATAGTGTCTTAATAAAGGGTATATTAATCCACATTACTTAGCTAGATGATAATCATAATTTGTAATAATAAAAAGTAGAAATCTACTGTAGGACCAATAGGTAATACATTTTACCTATTTAATCAATACAAATTAATATATATTTATTGATGGTTTATTAGACCATATATATATATTATATCAGTAATATAGTGTATATGTAGTATAGAAAACAGTGTCTTAATTAAAAATAAATATATAAGAGATATATATATTCATCTCAGCAAAAAATTAACTATTATTTTTACTCAATTACCGTATGATAGGGTACCGCCCACTATCAAATATATACATATTAGTGTATCAGTTTGAACTTATTAATTTAATTTCCCCCGATTAACCGCAATATATAATCCCCTAGTTGATCCGTTGGAAAGTATTATA
>JABUQX010086422.1:0-13696 GCA_015478945.1 Trachelipus rathkii
GAGGAACAAGAAAACTGCTGAATGTAAAAGAATTGCTCAGGTTGCAAACATGATATATATTATTATTATTATATTATTATTATTATTATTATTATTATTATTATTATTATTATGTTATTGTTATAGAAGTATATATATATATATTATTATATTATATTATTATTATATATACATATATTATTATTATTATTATTATTATTATATTAGTTATTATATTATATTATATATAATATATTATTATTATTACATACATATATTAAGTTATTAATATTATTATTAATATATATATTATATATATATATTGGTTACATATTATTATTATTATTATTATTAAAGATATATATAGTATATATATATTATTATATATATTATTAATTATTATTACATATATATATATTATTGCTATTATTATATATTATATATAAGCCGATCAACACTTGTTTACATAAAAAGAAAATGTCATTCAAGACTTTCTTCGAGCACATCATCAGATTGATCATTACCAAGGTAAGTTTAAGCTTCTGTGACCTGTGGCTTCTGTTCTGGAGCGGAGTGATAAAGCCAAAAAAAGTCACGTTTATCATCCTTATTGCTAGTGATACTGCTGCCTTTCCTGATTGTTTTTCAATATTCAAATATCGAAAATATTTGTCTCAATTGTAACATCCATGTTACATAAAAGAAGACATTGACTCAATTGCTTCTTAGTCTTCTAATCACGTTTTGTTTTGTAATTTACATGTAGAAAGCTAATAACATTCCAGGTTGACTGTTGCAGATACGATCATCACAAAGTAACAAACATGTATGCTTTTAAGATTAATACTTAAAATAATTAAAAATAAATTTAACGGAAGCTAATTGAGCCACTAAACATTTATAGTTTGTGGAGAAATTGATCTCGTTAATTCATCTCCTCAAATTAGTGGGATTCTGTTAGCAGACCAGTAATATATATATATATATATATATCAGTATAAAGAGTATATATATATATACATTATTATTATATAGTATATATATATAGTATATATATATATATATATATATATATATATATATATATATAAGAGTATTTATATATATAGAAAAGGTATGCTTTCTTAATATTACAGTAATATGATCTACATATGTTATATTATTATTATTATTATTATTATTATTATTATTATATTATTATTATTATTATTATTGATATAGATATATTATTATATATTATTATTATTATTATGTTATTATTATTACTATATATTATTATTATTATATTATTATTATATATTATATATTATTGTTATTATAGAGTTATTATTATTATTATTAGTATATATTATTATTATTATTATTACATATATATACATTATTATTATTATTATATATATATATATATATATATGCTTATATATATATATATATTATTATTACATATAGATATATATTACATACATATTAATACATATTATTACTCTTAGGATTACATACGGCATACATTACAACATATATACATACATATTATATATATATTATTACATATATATTATTATTACATATTATTATTATATTATTATTATTATTATTATATATATATATATTATTATTAAAGAAGTTATTAATATTAATATATTATATATATTATTATTTCATATTATTATTTTTTCAAACATATATATATACATTATAAGAATATATATATTAGAAGAATATATTATACATACATATATATATATATTATACATATATTATATATACATATATATATATATATATTATATATTATTATATATATTACCGTACATAAATCTTATAAAGACAGTAATTAAGCTTCACAAAGAAAAGGTAGCTTTCTTAATTACAGTAATAGATCTACACCTTTTATGTCTTTTACTTTGCTGAGTATTTCTTTAAAAGATTTTTTTTTTCATTAACTTTTTTTTTAATTTTTCAAAAAAAAAAAAAAAAAAGGAAACTTTACATTATGAAATAATTAAGACCTCCTGCAGTAGAATTAACAAAGTAAAAATATAATTAAGTATCATTTTAAATCCACGACAATTCCAATGATTTGTAAACTAATTCCTTTCTTCATAAATCATTTACACTTCTAAATCCGGTTAATAAAACTTCATAAAAAAAAAACTCATATATTTTTTCCTATTTTAATATAACTGGAAAGCTTTAATAATTTACATTTTAGTGTTAGCTTTTTTTGCATGTCTTTTAATGTGCCATTCATGATTGCATGATACATGCGATGTCCCTCTAAAGACCTTTTTATATAAATATTTCATGTGCATATATATATATATGAAAATGTAAGCAAATAAACACAAAAAGAGCAGTGTCAGGTATAAACATATAAATAAACATTTTCAAAGCTATTATAATGTATTTTAAAATATTATATAAATATATATATATATATATATATATATATATATATATATATATATATATATATATATATATATATATATATATATATATATATATATATATATATATATATATATATATATATATATTGTTACGTGCACGAATATTTTTCTGATAATCAAATTTATCTTTTTTATTGTTATATATTATTTTATTATTATATTATTGTTATTATTATATTATTATTATTATATATATTATATTATTATTATTATTATAATATTATATTATTATTATTATATTATTGGTTATTATTATTATTATATTATTGTTAATATTACTATTATTATTATATATATTTCCATATTATTATTATTGGTTATATATTATTATTATATATATATTATTATTATTATATTACATATATATATATATATATATATATACATATTATTATTATTATTACTATTATTATTATTATTATTATTATTACATACTATTACATAATATTACACAGCATATATTATGATTATTATTAGCTATTATTACATTGATATTATACATATATGCGATATTATTCATTACATTAACTATTATTATTATTATATATATATATATATATATATATATATATATATATATATATATATATATATGTAAGTGAAGAGAGAGTAATTGGGGGAAACGAAGTTGTGCATTGTTTTTGAACAACTAATTTTTGAATGTTAGATTTTGAAATTATGGGAAAGCAGAGCTCGAGAGTAATTAGAAGAGACGAAGGTATCTGCAAAATATAGAGTTGACCTTTTTTTATTATTGGTTCAGTCTTGAAGAACCGAAGACGCAAAAACATAGCTTTAAAAAGGGTAAGACACGAAACTCCAGCTGCCCTAAATACTTGTTAAGTACTATCTATACGTTTGAGTCTTTCAATGTAAACGAATTCATTATAGAAGGGTAAAAAATCATATTAGACTGTCTATATAGTGAAGAATAAAGAGAAATAACTAAAACTAACAATTCATCATACATATATAGTAAAATAGAAATTACCAATAACTACAGGAGTTTCTTATTTGTGAAAAGGGAGATTGGCCGGATTTAAAAACTTTTAAAGCCAGTAAAAAAATAAACCAATTCAAGAAATTACTTTTTTAAAAATTAATGAAATTAAGTTCTTTTGGGGTAGCAAGGAAATTTCGATTTATTATCTTTGGAATTTGCAGTTGACAAACATGTTGTGGAATTAAGTTTAAAACAATAGATAGGCTTTTATGAGAGAATTGGATATTCGACGCAGTGGGGAGATTTGAAGATTTTTTCGCGCGTTCTAGGCGATCTTCTGGAGAGTCTTTGGGAGAGGGGGGAGAACGAGGCAAATGGAAGTAGATGATAGTTCTACTGAAGGGTCAAACGCCAACCACCCAAATGATAGTATAGAATCAAGTACTACAAATCGGAACCATTGCGCGCGAAGAAATAGTTTTCTAGTGTCACCTAGGATGATAGTTTTTGTGGCCAGAGGAAGAAGTGCTGATTTAATGCCGAGTGAAGCCCAACTGGGAGATGGTATATATATATATACTATATATATATATATATATATATATATATTATATATATTCTAATTATATAATATATATATATATATATATATATATATATATTATATAATAAAATAAATCACTTATATATATATATATATATGAGTTCATGTTCAGGACATCAACGGTTCAAGGAAACGGCACACTGAATTAAAAAATCAACTTCATGGAGTGGATCTGGCTGCATACTTTATTTTAAATATGTCAAGAAAATTTAATGGCGTAAATAAATATTCAGTCAAAATAAATGAAAATAAATAAAAGATATTGCTTACAGATCTATAGTGTTCTAATGTTACATAACAAAGTTAAATATTGTTAAAATATTTAGTTCTTGGAGATAAAGGAGAGATAGAGCTACTATCAAAGTGGGAGGATTCAGAATCAGATAAGATAATGGGATAACCTTTTAGAAGTTCTTATGGACAACAGAGTAGAAAATGAGATGTTTGGAGGGATCCAGTTGAGGGCAATCTATGAAGATATGGTGAACAATTGCGGGGTATGGCGACGGAAAATTTGCAAAACGGGAGGAGGGACCGCGACATGTAATGGCTGTGAGTGATGTTTGGTGTGGCCAAATGCGGAGGCGTGCAAGCATCACTCGTGCAAGCGCTTTTCCGTCGTGAGAGGAAGACGCGCTCACCAATGTTCAGCTTACGCTTCTAAGTTTCGCCGCTCGCGAATCACTTGCAGAGATTCTGCAGTAATACCGGAAGCCTTTGTCGGAGATCAGAACTAATAATCAGTTTGATGGGGGTGACCGCGTCGAATGACATCTGTATAGTAACATAGAACAAGCACCGGATTGAGGAGGCGGCCATTCTAGTCTTCTCTCTCTCTCTCTCGTCTTCTCTTTCCTCTCTCTCTCTCTTCATCTCTCTCTCTCTCTATTCTTCTCTTCTCTATCTCTCTTGCTCTTCTCTCTCTCTCATCTTCTCTCTTTCCCTCTCTCTCTCTCTCTCTCTTCTCTCCTCTCTCTCTCTCTCTCTCTCTCGTCTTCTCTCTCTCTCTGGATTTCATGCCAGTTACCCCTACGTGAGAGGGGATCAACATAGTGGTAATCTTTGTTTTTTGCGCAGAGTGGAGCAGCGAAGGAAATAGTTGTACAGAGCGGATATATTGTGTTTTTTAGAATAGGGGGGGCCTTTTAGCCTTGGAGGCGATGAGCGGAATATGAATTAAATTAAACATAAGAGTGATCTTGGTGAGAAATAAAGATTTCGTAAAGAGAGCAACTCATGATGACGATTTAAATTCTGGCGGTAAAAATTGAAAGGGATGAGGGGAGATGTGGGGAGGTTGGGGTCTAGGAAAGACAGTAGAGACAGCACCCGACAATGTCTTGTTTTAAGACCGTTAGTAAACACTGGAGTATATTCACACCGTGAACTGCGGAATAAGATTACAGTTTCTGATACTTTAAAAGGCAGCGGGGGAATGGCTTTAGATTGGAGAGAGACGGTTAGTTTCCGCAGCAGATGGTGGGGAGCAGGAAATTTGCCAAGGTGTAAAACTCTTCGTCAATTAAAAGAACGGGACAGCACCTTTTGTAAAGGGATATTGAAGAATTTAAGGATATTATAAACTGTGTTTGCAAATGGCCAGTACGGAGGATGATTCTGAGGTATTTCCAGCAGAATCGGGTGTCAGAGCAGACAGTATTGGGGTTTGAAAGCGAAGATATTCTTGTGCACGGTGACTTGTATTGCACATTTTGGAAGAGGAGGAGTGGCATCACAATTCGCCGAAATTTCAACTTCAAGGCTCGCAGGGGGGGACGATCGGAATTCTCCCAGAGGATCGCCTCATTTTAGGATAGGATCTAAAAGGTGTAGTCGAGATGGGTAGTCTTACTTTTATAGCAGCCCTAGTCCTAAGCCACACATCTAACGATCGGATTAGGGCGATGTAAGACCATAAAAGGGCGAACATTGCGATAAAAGCATCCAAGATTTTGCTTGAGGCTAGAAGAACGTTTAGCTTTTCATAGTTGTGTTTACTAGTTGTTTTCATGGAATTTAACAATTTTGCGGGACATTTGTATGTTTAGTGTCCATCAAGAATCGAGGGGTCAAGAATCCTCAATGTTCAAGTTAGCAGGAATGGGCGACATCTAGGTTAGGTTCTCGGGAGGGAGGTGGCAAGTTCACCGATTCCCCTTTTTTCTTAAAAAGTATGGCTGGGGTTTTTGTGGATGAGAAAATGGAAGCCATGAGAGTTACCCAATGAAACATTCCCAATAGCTAGTTGAAGTTGGCCGTTCAAGAAATGGCAGCCAGGCACCGGCAATATAAGCTCCAAGTCATCAACATATAGAGAGAAAAATTGACATGGTGAGATAGAAGTAACGTGTCATTGGAATCGAGTGCAAATAGGTTTTAGGACTTGAACACATCCTTTGGATCACTCATTCAGGTAAAAGGTGGGTGAAGATAGGGGAAAGAAGAAACAAACGCAAACCTGGGTGGATCTAAAAAATTTTGCGCATAAAGACATTAAAAGAAATAGGGAGCTGTCCTTGCCGGAAGCCAAGCCGAGTGGAGGTTTAAGCGAGAACCCGCATAATTTCTGAGCACGCGAAAGTATGGTTGGGGTCATAAGCTTTTTTCAAGTCAAAATAAAACAGCACTTTTTCCAACAGTTTGAAAAAAAATAAGCATTCTCTGATACGTCCATTGATCCAGCTTTAAGCAATAAGGATCGAGGTTTAGAACGATTTTTTGCGGATAACAAACTGAAGTTTGAAAACAACTTGGTGGACTCTCCAGAAAGGGGGAGAAAGCGGAGTAAAGCTAATTTTCTCCATTAATTTACAAAGAATAACAGGTCAGAGAAATTGGTCTTGGTTGTCGGCAACTTTTCAGATTTTCTCAGGTTTTGGGAATAGGGATTTCATGCTAGTAGTCGCAAATAGATGGAAAGGAGGATTCTATCCAGATTCTGTTTAACAACACCAAACATCCCAACCAAACAAACACCAAACCAACCCAGATCATAAACAAAACGTTAGAATAAAATAACCGAATGGTGGACTTGGGAGCAGCAATTAGGTGTTGCTGTAAGAGAATATCAAGTGGCTACTGGGTTTGCAGATTATGTGCTGTTTGTTGAAAAAAATTGGTTAATTCGCGAAGTGTAAACAGCGCGTTATAGGTAATGATCTTTTCCCTTTCGCTGGCTGAAAGGTTGTCAATTTAGGTTAATTTTGAATTTTTGAAAAACACACAACGGGCTTTTAGGATAGCGGAAGTTTAATAACCTAATTGGCAATGCTGAAGCTTCAGGAGCAGAAATGTGTCGGTTATATTCAGGCCCACGTAACGGTTAGGACTGTGAGGTTGACAGAATTGTTGGAGCGGCAAGATATTTTCTGTGCTACTTTCCACACTGAAGAAAGGGGGGTCTGTGGAGTTGAACTGTAGAAGTACAAAGTTTCGAAAAGTATTGTTTAAGGTATTTGGCGATTATTCGACGTTTGATCTCGCCGTCAGCTGCATTTGAAAGTAATCTCATGTTTTTTGAACAGGTGGTTGCGGTTCCTTTTGTATTGGCTTTTGTATTGTTTTTTGTGGCGCGCACTCTTGGGACCGTAACAACGGGTTGCCGAACGCTACTGTGGAATATCATGGGGATGCAAGCTTCCACTTGCTGTGATGATAACTTGTGGAAGAAGTTAAAAGGTTATCATGACAGTCCGGAAAACCGCTTATTGAAGGGTGAAAAAGAGATAGCTGTGGCCTGAAAGGAGCCCACTCCGCTCAGCTATAACGCCAGGTGGATGGGGTTTAACATTGGGGCTCGGTGAATTCTTATTTAAGGTAAATTGATCATGCCAATATAAGTAATCAGTATGCATGCGGACTAGGTGATGCGATTAATAAGAGAATGGGAGAAAAGAAATATCTATATAGGAAGAAGAGAGTGTATGTATCTAATCTTCATATGTAGGGAGTCCTGTTTTAAGGCATCGCAAAAGGGTGTTAAGAGATCAACAAGGATCTTAGACTAAGATGAGGTGACAGAGTCGCCCCATAGGGGTGACGAAGATTGAAGTTCCCAATATAGAAACTGGAGTGGTGGGAAGTCTGCTAAAAAAGGATTGGTATGTCAGTCTTTAGTTTAACTGCTGTTATGGAGCCAAGTTAGCATCGAAACAGTCAGTGAGATCTATGGAATGGATACGTGCTGCTACTGCTTGATAATAGATAGTTCAGAGGCAGGGGGACTGCAGAATAGAGGAAGACCTTTATGCAATGAGAATTCTCTGCGCTTCTTCTATTCATTGTCACCGTCTTTCAAATTTAGAGTTAGACATTTCGATGCGTTATTGCCGACGTTGGACAGAAGGATTTTCAGCGAGTTAACTCATAGCTGAAGTTCTGCAAAACGGGTTGAATTTGTATACAAATGTTAATTAGTTGGAACAGTTTTTCTTTCTACAATTAGAAGAGTAGTCTCCACGAAATTTTCATTGAAGGAAAGGTGGTCATTGCATTGGCTGTTATTTTTTGGGCACCTTTTCAATGCCGTTAACCAGATCAGAAGCTGGAAGGTTTGGTATGTCTGCAATTGACGGTCTTCCATTCACGCTCCTCGGAATGAGGAAGCATTAGAAAGTAGAGTGGGGCCTCCCCATCAAGTCTATTTGGGATCCTTTCATTTCATTATCGCTAAAGTATAAAACTTTATGGAGTGTTTTGAGATATTAATTCGACAGAAGAAGAGTTATAAGAGGATTTAAAGAAGTGGAATATTTTGCGCTTCGGAATGATTGGTTGGTGGATTGTACGAAGCTGTTGTTGCTTGAGTCTATCTACTGATGTAATCGATTTTGTCTTAGGATAATAGCTGCTTTATGCGAGGTCTCTTTCTGAGTTTGCATTTTTTTATATCTTTGATCGGTGTGTTCTATTTAAAAAAGTCAAAGAATATTTTAATATTTTTCACCATTATTTGTTCCTATCGGGTTGTTCGCATTTTTTTTTTGTTTTCCTGTTCTAGGAACTTTTTTCTTCATATGGTGGTGGGAGGACAGTTTAGGGGACAAGAGCAGGCTCTAAGTGAGTATAAAATGAACTCGACGGGAGGTATGGGGCAGAAGTTTCTTGAAGGATAATGGATCTCCAAAGCTATGTGGAGGATGAACAGACTTTGTTTCAATTGCTGGTTAGTTGAAAGCTAGCACTCGAATTAAGACTGTTGACGGGGGCCTTTTTGGGCGAAGAGATTGGATTGAAAGCTGTTTCTTGACTATTTGAATAGTCGGCAATATTGGCAATGCTATGCTGTAATTGCACTAGTACTGCTTGATATTCGCTAGAATTAGGAACAAGCTCTACTGGAATGGAGTTGTGTCGGTGGGTTGACAACGCGGAACGTTGGTAGGTTGCTGGCAACTGTATCCTAGGATTTCCTTGATTCTGTAAGGATTTTTGTTTTGAAGCTGGTGTAAAGGGGCATCTTCATGCTAATTTTTGTTTATGGTGCATAATTCCAGAATCTCTTCAAAAAGGTAAGACGGGCATTTAAGGAAGGGCATGTGGAGTCCTCCACAGTTTTTGCCGAGTGGAGTGGTGTTTTTTACATTTTGAATGATGAAAATTTTCTCACAGATGTCACGTCTATAATATGTCCCTACAGTTTTTTTTTTTTCGGGAAGACAAACATCTGGCATTTAAAAGCATAAACGTTGGGTTAGGGATAAATGTACGCACAGATTTGTTAAACCCAATTTCTCCTTTAGTAGGGTGGAAATAAGGGTGTTAAAAACAATATGTCAGTAGTAAACGAGGATTTTGGATGTCAGGCGAGCTCGACGGCGGGGGAAATCTATAAAGGTTAGTAAAAGGAAATCTTTTTGCCTTGTAGATTTTTTAGAATGAAGCAATATTTCGTACTTTTCTGGCTGATTCTAAAAAAGGTAAATGTGCTATGGAGTGTGTTTCGTATTTTCATATTCAGGAGATGGAAAAAAGGGAAAGAGGGGTGTTCGAGAGGAAAAGGTTAGGATGACAAGATAGAACTTTGGATATTGGGGTCGTGAAAGAGCTTGAAACGAGAAGAGAGGCCATATCTTCCAATTAAGATGACTAAGGTCTTTGATTTCTCATAGCTTTTCACAAGTGTGCATCACTAAGAAGATGGTTCTTTGCTCAGTAAAACCGGCTTTGGAGGTGGTCGGATCGCATAAGAGTAAATAATTTACATCGTAGAATGTTGTGTCCATCTGCTGGGCAGTTTCGGAGGGGGGGCAAGCATCTAGAGTAGCATTTTGAAACCGCACTTCGGACGGGGGGACCTTCCTTCGCGGGTACATCCCGCTCAGCACGCACCTTTTGGGCACCCCTGGGCACGTCGGCAAGGGCATCCGCACAGCCCGTCGAACATTCGAAATCGCCTTGCCTGGATCAGACCAGACTACCCCCATTGCCATGGTAAGCTGGAAGCTGAATCCATGAGCATTAATTACTTCGCCAGTGACACTCAGCCAAGACGTGCTCCATCTAATCGGCTTAGCGCCGAGGGTTCGACAATCCGTTATAATCCAGCCATATCTCCGAGCGCTTAATCTAGGTTTTCATGGACTACATCTTTAACTTAAAGGGGTTACCCCTCTCGGGTCGTCGACCCCTATGAGGCTTTCTTGCTCGCTCCGCCCCCGAGGAACGCCCGCTACGCCAGGCCCTGGGCCCTAGTCCCCCTTCTTATTATACAATGTTGCAAGAGGGTCAAGGGAAAGAAATTCACCATGGTGTGTTATAGCATTCATCGCTACACTGGGGAAACGAAAAAGTAAATAGAAATTGAGGTGGAGAAAGTGGATGGAAAAAAAAGCCAGAAATTTACTATGAAAATAGAGGAAGGACGGAAGACTGAAAGAATACTTACGGGTATGGTGAAAAATGCTAAATGCAACGAAATGTGAAAAATAAACATACTAGTGTGTGGGGCCGAGGGATTCTATATAATATATTTATATATATTTTTCTTTTTATAACCACTAATATATATAAATATATTATTATATATATTAAATATTTACAGATATATAAATATTAAGTTACTATATATATATATAATATATATATATTATATAGAAGCATCTGGCAGTAAAAAAATAATGTTATAAAAATAAAAAATTTTTTTTTAGAATCCCATATACCTTCTTTCATGGCACTGTTTTCATATTTCGAACTTTTTTTTTCTAAAAATTTTGTTTTATTTACATATACATTTCAAATAATTTTTTGTATATCTATATATTTCATATATTTATTATATATATATATATATATATATATATATATTATATATATATATATATATATATATATATATATATATATAAAATATACTATATATATATATATAAGTATATAAATATATATATAAATCATATATATATATAATATATATATATATATAATATATTATTATTTATATATATATATATATATATATATATATATTTATTATATTAATATATATATATATATATATATATATATATATATATATATTTATATAAAATGCCTATAACATAGGTTTATTTCAGAGGGAATTTTTTATTTTTTAGGATCAAATCTGAATTATTATATATAATTAGAATGTTCCGCTCCGACATTTTTATTTTTATTTGTTAAATAGGACGTTTCGGATTCGGATAAAGTTCTATCCATCATCAGTGTATTTAAAAACATTGATATTTAAAATAATGTTTTTTTAAATATACACTGATGACTGGATAGCTTTTACCTAAACGCGTCTGAATATTTAAAATAAATAAAAAAATAATGTGGAAAATTTTAAGTCGCTGTTTACGCTTTTATCCTATATATATATATATATTTATATATATACTATACTATATATATAATATATATATAATATTGATAGTATATATATTATATATATATATATATTATATATATTCATATATATTATTATATTATATACAGGCCTGGGTTCAACGTAACAAATACTTTGTACTCTGTCATTTTGTACTTAAATACATTTTTGAGTTCTTGTATCTTGCAGTTATCTTACAACACGCCAGTTCCTTGTCTTATACTTGCACCTTTGTGTACTTGAAATTGCAAAGTACTGCAAGGTACTTTGACCGTGATTTTTAATTGCAATATTTTTTTCTTTTTTAATCATTTTCCTATGTAATTGACTATTTTTTTCTTATATATGTATTCTAAATAAATTTTCCATTTGCCATAAAAGTTTTGTCATTATATTTATAATACATATATTTATATATATATATATATATATATATACTATTATATTATATATATATATATATATATATATATATATAATATATTATACTATAATATAGTTATACCTAGCGAGATGGTGATTGATTAGATTTTGGAAAGTTTTTTGTGTAACAAAAGGTCTTTTAATGGAAATGGGTTAACGTTCGTAGGGCGGCATTGGGGGAGATAAATTAAAGTATCTTATACTAAGGTAAGGTGAGTATAAGGTAAATGTAAGGTATATATAAGGAATTAGTTTTATTTGACGTGTTTGTACTTGGTAGGAAAATATATGCTGGTATTTTGGTCGAAAGAGTGCGTCGAGTACTGAGGACTGATTGGTGAAGAACAAGGTGCATTTAGAAGTGGTGAAGATGTGGTGGATCAAATCTTTAACAAAATTGGAAAAAAATGACAGGGAAAATGAGGAAAAGAGGAAAGAAAATAAAGTGTAATTTTAGGTTTTATGGATTTGCAACAGGCGTATGATAGGATTAATAGGGAAGCTATATAGCAGGTGTTAGTGATATATGGTGTTGGTGGTGAGCTTCTGAGTGGAATCAAAAGTATGTATAACAATAATGAAGCGTGTGTAAGAATAAATAGAGTCGAAAAGGATTGGTTTAATATTAATAGCGGAGTGAGGCAGGGATGTGTTATATTCCTGGTTAATCAATTTGGTATATGGAACTGGGGTTTATGAAGGAAAGAATTAGGGGAGTGGGGTGGCAGGGGAGATGGTGTTAGAAATGATGAAGAATTGACAGAGAGTGAAGGGTTCTACCTATTTATATGAGGATGATTTGGCTTTGTGTGGCGAATCTGAATAGAGTTTGAGATGATTGCTAGAGAGATTTTATAGGGCGTGTAAATGGAGGGGTTTGAAAGTAAACGTAGATAAGAACAAGGTTATGGCTGTGAGTAAGGACAGTCCTCGGTGTGAAGTTATGTTAGATGGTAAATAGTGGAAGTGGATCTGAGTTTAAATATTTATGATATGTGTTGGATGATAAGGGAAACGGATAATGTAAGATAAGTGTAGTAGGAAAGTTGTGAATGGCAGGAAGTTGGCTGTTGCAATTAAATTCTTGGTAGATGTAAAGGGATTAAGTCTTGAGTGCGCTAGAATCTTACATGAGGGTGTGTTGTCACCTGTGTTAAAGTATAGTAGTGAGACAATCGTCTGGAATAAGAGATTAAATCGTAATATACAATGTGTTCAGAGGAGTGTTAGATGTGAGAAAAATTGCTAAAATGAGGAATGAACATATTGGAGTTGTGTGGTGTGAGAAAGGGGTTAAACTGAGAGAATAATGAATTTTTTTAGTGCGTTGAGATAGGTTTGGTTCTTGTGGATGAGAAATGGATGATAGTCGGTTGGCAAACGGATGATACATGGATTGTGAAGTGATGTATTTGGAATCGCGGCAGCTGGAGACCGAAGAAAAGTGG
>JABUQX010086423.1:0-10000 GCA_015478945.1 Trachelipus rathkii
TTTGCAAATATTTTTTCTTCTTTTCCCCTGTTGTATCATCATTTAACTCTCACATGCATATGAAACTATAAAAATTAAACGTGTTTGCTTCATTTGATTCTTAAAGATTTGTCAATACTATTTTGACTTGTTTTAGTGCAGTTCCCAATTGTTTTAAAATCTTTCCTAGAAGGCTTCTGTTGTTTTTTTTTGTTGTTTTTTTTCAAAAAATACGTTTATTTTTTTAATTTGCATTTTTGTATAACAACTTTTGAAGATGCCTTGAGCATGACATTTATTGTAAGGGAAAATTCTGTATATTCATTTTCTCAATTTCAACAGTTATTTTTAACATGAAACAGCCTGCCTATTCGAAATTTCTGATAATCAAAACTTTATTTCTTATAGTATTATTCTATAGTTATATTAGACGGTAGTTATTATTATAGTTCTTCAATTTTTAAAGCAAATTATTGTTTTAAATTTTACTTGTGGACATTTCTGTATTGTATTCATGTGAATAAATTTTAATATTTTGAAAATAAAATGTTTCTGTAGTTTAAAATATATAGATTTGTAAAGTTTCTCTTAAATTATCTGTAGCTATCTAGAAAAATGTAGATAGATATATAAAGATTAGGACAGGGGTTACCAACCTTTCATACACATGAAATTGATAAATACCGACTTTATAAATATTACAATAAGAATTTATTTTTTTCGTTGATTTGTTAATCAAATTAATATAAAATAATAAATTAACATTTATATTATTTAATAAAAAATATTAGTTATTTATTTTTTTAAAATAAAATAAAAAATCAAAAAAATAACCAGTTATTTTTTATCTACAATACTCACATAATATTATATCTGATTATTTATAATATATATAATATCTTAATTATTTTTAATTACACTAGTGAGTGAGTATAATATATATTATACGTATATATCATCATATATTATTAGTAACTATATAACTATATATAATATAGATATATATATATATTATATCTAATATATATTTATTTTTATATCTTAATATATATTATTATATTTATAATATTACTTATTATTATAATATTATATATTATATTATATATAGTGTAGTATATAATTATATATATATTATATAATATTATATATATTATATATCTATATTTATATATATTATTTATATATTTAATTAATTATACATATATTATTATTACTATAATATATTATTATCTTATATATTACTTAATATATATATATAATAATATATATATATATTATTTATATCATAATATCTTTATAATTTTGCTAATATCAATATATAATTATTATAATATAATATATATATATATATATTTATATATATTATTTATATATCTATATTTATATATATATATACTATTATAATTAATATATTTATATCTAATAATATATTATATATATTAATAATATTATATATAATATAATATATTATCTATATTATATTAGATTTAATATATTTATAATATATATAATATATTATATATTAATATATATATTATATATTATACCATATAATTTTATACCTCCCGTGTATATTAATATATTAATCAATATTAATCAATAATGATAGTTCTTGAATCATATATGTAATATCTTATCTCTATGTTATATTCATTTTTTTTTCAAATTTATCATTAATTATATAAATAATTTATTCTATATATATATTTATATATATATTATATATATATTATTATCTATATATATATAATATTAAATATTATTTATATTATATATATATATCTATATATAATATAATATATATATATATATATATATATATATATATTTAAACCGTAATATATATATTAATATAATTCATAAACTTAAACTCACTACAGGTTGAATATGTAAAAGAAATTTGAGCAATTTATATTATTTTACGTAATCAAATCTTTATAACATCCGTGAGTAGAGATAGGCCTAGTATATAGTCATATCTAATACCTATACTCATTTATTTGGAGTACATCGATGAGTAATCAATAAAAAAAAATCAAACGCTTATTAGAGGTCTAATGAATGATATTTATAAAAACTATAAATTTACTTTTATTATTATAAAGCGAATACATGCAACTTCACGGTCAAGACGACTATCACGTACCAATAGCGGCTGTACTTAAGTACCATGTTTGTAGATGATGAGCTTGCAATTGTATCTTCAGTATCTAACAACCCTATCTCATTATTTTATAAGTGTGAGTCCATATACCTCACTCACTCTTTTGGAAAATATGTTGTTCAAAGTAATTATGCAGCTACCGTGTGGGAGTGGTTTTCAGGATCACACTCCATTATTCACTCTTACCAATTCTTATGATTTTCACTCTTTTACTCTAGAATCATTTCTTTCACTATTTTCAACCAGCATAATATACATATGCACCATGCTTTATTTCTATTTATCATATAATTGACACTCACGTTCAATTATTCTTCTATTCTATTATATTTTTAATGAGTATATTAAATTTATTTTAAGGATATGAGTGATTTCTTGACATATATATATATATAATCCTAATATCATTTATATTTAGGAACTTGAAACCTATCATATTCAAGTAGTTTAAATACGACCTTATAAATATATACATTGATACCAATATCATATCTTTATAAATAGCTAATATATTACTAACTAGTAGAATCACCTAGACATACCTGAGGCTCTCATTGAGCACCGGTATGTAGGGCATGAGACTCTATATATTTCTACCGAGACTATATACCTTCCCTTAGTCAATTCTTTCTTCCTCTATTACTACCCTTTTTCTCACCATCTTATTCCTCTTCTTTATGCTATATCCGTGGCTCATTTATATTTTTTCTTTTATTTTATAGTTGGGGTAACCTATTTCACCATC
The DNA here is from genome assembly GCA_015478945.1 of Trachelipus rathkii. NCBI lineage: Eukaryota > Metazoa > Arthropoda > Malacostraca > Isopoda > Trachelipodidae > Trachelipus > Trachelipus rathkii. The sequence goes on from JABUQX010086423.1 coordinate 2,889, forward strand.
CGGGTAACCTTAATCGACCATATATATCAGCGTGTTCTGAACACAATACCTTAAATTACAAAATATACGACCATTATTAGATATAATATAAGACAGCAATATTGTAAATTATTATTATTACAAATGGAATATTTATTTACCACGTAAACATCGGTCCTCGGCACGTCGACAACGACGGCGTATCGGATTGCGCGCTGAAGGACCGATATTCGTCGGAAGGAGACAAAGGGTGCGTGACGTATATATAATGGATTCACAAGTACTGGATGTGGTGGATCATTAAATCTTCTCACTATATGCTGTGACGGACTGTCAATATAATTTTAGAAATAATTGACTGAGCAGACAGAAATTAAATATTCTTGCGTATTATAGCTATTGTTAAAGTCGGATTGGACACCAGGGCTCTCAATAAAGGAGTTATTTCAAATATATAGCTATATTCAAGCGAGCATTTATAGTTTCATTTTTGGAGTGTATGTACTTAATGCAATACTATTATATATTTATATAGTTTAGTATCTCCTTCCTATGGTGCATTGTCATGACTTTACTTCAATGCTTTCTTAATATATATTACGCGGTTACGTCATTTCATCATCTAGCTGGTAAGTCTTATAGTATATACATAATAAATTATATGATTCACAATTTTTATTTTAAGATAACTGATATTAGACTCCCATAAATATTAGAAAGGGAGAATAGAAAATTTTATGGAGTGATTATTATTTATAAAGACTTGTTATCTATTTCCTTATATGCCTCATTCTTAAATAATAAACTATATCTAATATATCTTTAGGCCAAAATTATTATTTCTGAATAATCTAAATATTTTGTGATAAGCTCACTTTATATTTAGACTACTTCTATAAGGAACTCTCCATACTAAATGTTAGACACGCTATTATCAAAGCGTAAAAATATATAACCCGATTTATTTCATAGAGGTGATTATTTATATTTTTATATCCAGTACATGTCAGCATTTATGATATTTTAGTTATCATTCACTATCGAGTATTACCTAATATTCGCCTCAATCTAGATACTATTCATCTAATAATAAACGGTTTCCCATATCGACCTCATCGAGTCCTCCTAAGTCTTGACAGTCTTCTCAAAGCGTTCAAATAGTTAATAACTATCTACAATAATGATACCCGGTAACATCGGCGAAATTTTAATTTACTCTATTAGGAAGTACTTCTATACCTTATACTAATATCTATATCGCTAATACATATATCCGTACTGCAATATATAGAAGGCCGAGATCTGCAGTATGGTAATACCACTGATAGGGTTAGAGATTTCCTTAGAGTTTTCCCTGCCTATCGTATCCTATCTCTACCTATTAATCACAGCTAATACCTCCTAAAATATTGCTGCAGGAAGTAACTACATCTCTTCCAACTGTGCTCCTTTTCTATCTATCCTTTTACCTTATATCATCCTCTCTCACGTACCACCCTCTATATTAGTATTATTTACACAAAAGTGGTTAGTGACTCTCTAACTATAGTCACGTGAACTTACGCCCTCTACTCTACTCTTCTATTCACTCATATTCTACTACTACTTAATATATAACTATGAAGTCTACTATTATACTGACTTCATGTAATAGACTTATATAGCCGTGTGTTTCTCACTCACTAGAACCGATGAGTCTTATAAAAGTAGCTATATCGAATGCGCCGACGCATCTCACGACATATTAGAGGAGCAATCTACTGCCTATAGGGGAGTGTTAGGATAAGCAGAATGCTGGTGCTCAACAATATGCACGAAACGAACGCTATGTCAAGAGAGGTTGTGTGGCTTGGAAGAGAGATGGTGTAAATGGAGAGAGCAAAAGAGTGGAAAGCTAACACGGTCTTGACGCAGTGTGCGTCATCACTTGATGAGAGGCCTGGTGATGCATCACGTTGAGGTATTCTGATTACTTACTCGAATGTATCAATAACTGTTATTATGAGTGTGACTGTTTAACTACGCACCACGTGTCTTGGTAAGACCCGTACTGAACAAGCTGAGTGAGATTTTCTGAGTCGTAGAGCCACCAGGAATGTCCTTGAGACGCGATATACATACCTGTGAGTTGGACAGAGGAATCGGCCAAAGTCTGACAGAATGATGCGGCGGTATGTTGTGGAGGATAGTACAGGAGTGTCGTACCCACTACTCTAGAGCGTCATAGGAATAGAACCCTCACAATGCATGAAGTGTGCATTGTGTAGGTCCGTCCGCGTCTCGCGTAACAGCTTCTAGCTTGCGTCAGATTTCTATCTTGTGACTGGTGACTTATATTTACTAAGAGCATTATGATATAATCGCTTGGCGGTATACGCTGGCTTGTCTTATTTCAGACTCTTGCTCGTATCATCGATCTCTTCTACTAACTTTCTGTTTCCCTGTGTTGGTTAGACACACTCTCTAGCCACTGTGCCTCCTCATCTGTTGTGAAGGGTAGACAGCGGATGTTGATTCACACTGTAATGAGGTTACATTCGACATATTACTCTTGTGATACGAGTTCATCACCTGACTGGTTCAACTCCCCAATCCATTAAATAGTGGTATCAGTATCCTTTCTAGTCGTCCCAGATCTATTTACTATATTCAATATACGTCTTACCTCTATATTCACTTGATCAGGTCTGCGAATTACCTCACCCTTAGAGATGTCTTGAGGAATCTCACTAAGGCTCATCAGGAGACTTTGCCACAGCCATCTCGTCATCTTATCCACTTCACACTTCTACGCTCTCCGTCATTTTAATATAAGCATAATTATGCAGATCGTTATTCGTGATCTCCGTGCACTTAGCGTTTCCATACCAATATTATATATACATAGAGTATTCAGTGAGTTTTTTAATAAGAGAGTCACTTCGGACGACTAGATTACCTATAGCACTACCTGGTACTGACGAAACATATTCTCTCATAGATGTACTCATGTCGTACTTGACAAAACATGTATCTTGTAAGCGCAAGCCTTTATATTCACACCTCTACCTAATTCTTATTAGAGCTACCCATATATATATATAGTACCTCTATATATATACCATAGAATCCACTGAACACCTTGTCTCGTATCCGGCTCAGTGGTATATACACGTCTCGACCTATATCTATGTTAGTTAATCTTTTCTCTCGTAATGGTTATCATATCAATCATGATGCCCTGTCTATGCGTACTTTATTTATTACAGGAGAAATTACGGGGAATATACACTGATAAAACTCATCATACCGACATATCTATATATAAGCGAATATGTATATAAGCTTATGTAGGAATACAATTTCCAAGTTTTGTATCACAGCCGGTAGCTACATGCTAGGCTAAGTATATAAAATGTTTTCCTCAGAGCGATTAGCGCGGGAATGAGCGAAATGATGCAAGCGGCTGTCAAAAGTCGAGAACAGATCGGATTGGTCGAATATTATCTAAAAGCTAACGATCGAATTCAACGTGACACAGGTATACTATTGGAATTAATATTAGTGAGAAAAGTGCAAGCACTATATAGTTCTCTGCATTAACGGTAGGTAGGAGAGAGAGGATGGAGTGTAAATTATGAACAGCTGGAGAGGATGAATGTCAACTTTCTACTACAGGGAAAGGAAGCTTTTGTAAAGATCAGCGCGCAAGGTTAAGAAATGATGAATACAGCGGAAATTTCCTTCAAGAACTTAAAGAGAGATGGCGGATGAATGTGCGTGCTTGTCGCGTCAACATGAGTTGAGAACTCCTTGCCAAATAATCTGGACAGTATATCGAGAGCTGATCTCTGCAGTATCGTGCTCGATGGTTATCGATTGGTCTGTCGTCAGAGGAATGATAACTAGATGTACTTAGTCTAAGGCATGGGAATATATCAGATCACATGGTGAGATGACATACTCTCGAAAAAAACTAGGCTACACCTCCTCTGCAGGTCATATGATCTCTGTGGAATTTACTTACGCTAGTGATCAAGTAATCAGAGTGGGTGAGTGTCGGATATTGTGTGAGATCGTGAGTGCGATATTCGATATATAGGTTAGTGTGAGGCAGAGCGCGAGTTATGATGTACTCTGTTCGTCACTCGAGTTATATAGGAGTAGTTCGTTAGTATTCTTAAGTACATAACCTCTTTATTTAAGTCGGCATAGAGGGAGAATACAGCTCAGCCCGGAGCATACAGCAGTGTGAACTTATAGTATGGCGAGTCTCTATTAAATTCGAAGCTCGGTTTTCTATGGGTGAACATAGTAGTGCATGATGCTCGTCACGCACTTTGATTTGACTCGAAAGTAAGAAGTCGTGACAGTTTGGAGCTGAAGGAACTGATTAGATGAAAGGATCAATGATAGCATAGATATTGAATACAGCTATGGTTAAGACGCAGTTGTGTTGTCACGAGAGATTTATTGAGTTGAGAGACCACAAGATAGGAATTTGAGAGCATTGTAGAGCAGAAACAAGATAGCTCCCTTGTGTATTGTTCCTATCAGGTTCAAGTACCTCAACAAGCGTATGAGAGGTAATAACCAAGGCCTTACAGCCAGTGTGGTTGGTCCACACCAGAAGACGCGAGAGCCTGTTGACAGTGTAACAGTGCATTGTGATGGTATTAGTGTGGTAGATTTCTGAGTGGTAAATTTAAAAGTATATATGACAAATAAGTGTAACGCTGTCGTTAAGAATACAATTGGAGCTTGAAAGTGATCTGCCTTTCAATATTTAATACGAAGTGAGGCAGGGATGTGTTATGTCTCTCTTGGTTATTTAGTCTGATTAATCGACGCATTATAGTAGTACGTATAGATATTAATAGGGTGCGATGCGAGAGGTGTGTATAGAAATGGTATTTGCAAAGATGCCGTCCAAAGAGAGTTTTAGCGTGCTCACTCGACCTGCTTATTGCCTGCCGAGAGTGAATGCTGATTTTGGTAGTTGTTCTTGTGTGGCAAAGTACTGAACACGTATCCACGCACAGGGATTTCTGTGCAGAGCGCGGTTAAAAGGAATGTGACACTAAGCAAGTAAGGTTATGTCGTGCGTGAGGACACATACCGTGCGCATGTGTAAGTAAAGTACTTAGCTAATACTTCGAGTGGAACGCACACACGGAATCATTTGAGTGCTATGAAAAATCAAGGTAACGCAGAGATTGATCGAGAAGATGCTCATTGAACTCTATACCGTTGTAGAATGGTATCATCCGTCTTCTCCTAAGAATGGCGTAGTCATTATTAACAATCTTCTGAGATAGGCTAGATAAGGCTAGTGGCACTTTGATCCGCTTAAGCCTTTGCATGAAGGGGTAGGTCCTCTTAGTTGCCTGTCGCTTAAGTATATCATTCAAGTTAGTGAAACTCATGGTCTGGAATAACTGTATATCGCAAGAAGTGGAACGTAGAAAGATATATGCCTCACCATGTTCAGATGGACAATTTAGGTGCATGTAGGTGTGAATCGGAATATGATACCAAATGAAGGAATGAACGTGCATTAGAGAGTTAGCTGTGGTTGTGCAGGCTAAATGCAAAAGAATGCCAACCGACATAATATACTCGGTTGGAGACAATGATCTTGATCAAGTAACTGCGTAGGAAGACAGAGATGTAATTGTCCGCGCGATTGTTATAAAGGCGATGCTATTATATGTGATAGAGATAATTGGCCACTTTGGTGACACATAGAGAAGTGGAAACACTCACTCTATTGTAGCAAGAATACCCGATCATCTGTGCGCGGGCCCGTCGCGGTCTTCTCTTGCAACAAGCCCTCAGAGGTGTGGCGAGTTTTCTCTCCTACGAACTGCGCGACTAGTTTCCACTTATGGTTATAAGGGACGGTAATTGCGCCGGGAGGGTGCCTTCCTTTTCGACTGAGCTTATGTTCTTTTTACTACTATTCGCCTCCGGCGTGTGTATGCACCTCACCCCCCATCTGGAGATAGGAGGTAGATGAAGATAAGATAAGATTAATATAATATATAGTATATTATATATATATTAATATATATAATTACTGAACATGTGATATTTAATATATAACCTGGTATAGATACCGATCTAAGGTTGATGCCAACTAACGATAGGATAAAGCACCGAGTAAATCTCTATAGCCCCCTCTAATAGTCGAAATTGCTCCAATCAGAAGCGAGAATAAACCGTAAATAAGAAAGGCCGCTTGAGTTCGAGATTGAAAAGTAGACACAGATTCTTACCGGTTCTTGTCTAGTTATTTCAAATATCACCTTCTGGAGTAGATAGATAGTATTTTGGTGAGTACATGATATCATATAGATGCACCATGATAACCTGAACGTATTACCGATTTAAAGGGGTTGAGTGGCTATATCACAACATTTCTTCACCTATAATCTAATCTTATCGTTATACCAATATAGATTCATAATTATGGAGAAGTCTCGAAAATCACAAATCAGTATTGAACACATAAAAATCGTAGCCGTATAGTCCCCGAAAGAGCTCAGGCTAACTAGGGAATCTTATTAAGTGAGTAATGTATAGCGTAACCCTAACCCCCTATAAGCATATAAATAGAGATCCAAGTCACTTACAGTACTTATAATACCAAAATATTTGAGTACTATTTGAGGATGTATCGAAGGGAGTTATCTCCTCCTAGAGGGCCTTGAAAGTGTTCCAGTCGTTTCGGAAAAGAGACCAATGTTAGGGGATTTACCCCTTTGGAGGAGGACCAAACCGAATTGTTTGGTTCTCCGCTGACACCGGTCTTTCTTTCCGGGCACGCATAGGGAAAAAGTTCCCGGACCGGAGAACACCTCCGACCGGGGCAACTCGGAAAGTTAACTCGCACCACCCCTGCTAGTATCGAATCCCATTTAACGTGACGGAAACACTGAGATGGTCTGACTGAGCATGTGCAGTATCTCTCATACAGAAAGGTAATCCTGCCATCCCTTGTCAGTTATTCTCGACCCAAGAAGCCGTGCATCAGATAATCTGTTAACCTGCCAAAATATGGGAACTAGAGGTACTGCAGTAGAAACAATTTATCTAAAGCGTGAGCAAATCAGGAATCACCTAATAGCTCATGAATGCGACGAGTTCTACGG
>JABUQX010086423.1:20000-22432 GCA_015478945.1 Trachelipus rathkii
ACTGTAGCATGCCTAACCCACTCTTTTTCCGATGCGGACCACTGCCTCAGGGCGCAATAGTTCTGCAGCTCTGCGGGCTAACCGTGGTGGTCCAACAACCATAGTGGTAGCTTCCCGCCGTCCCAGAAGACAAAGTCCAGGTTCTCGAATTCCGCCTGGAGTGGGGAATCGCAGGCATTCCAGGAGGGAAACTTGCCAGCCCCTCTTTTCCAGCTCTGATTCAAATAGAGCATTCAGGCGGTCGTGCCTAGACGTCCTAAGAGGAGTTACTGCCGGACATTGCTGCAGCACATGCCCCAGGGTTTCCACCCTGTTGCACCCCAGATCACACCTTGTCGCGGCAGGTGGGACGTCTCGACCTCTGTTAGATCTTTCTCGTGTGGCAATCAGGCCCTGTCGGATTTTTACGGAATCGACATACACTGAACCCCGCATCAGGCGAGTACCATCGGCAATCCAGCTGTAACAGCCGGACTGCTTTTTGGCACCCGCCAGACCAAGGCCATCTCTAAACTTCACAACTTGGAGTCGCCTCTCTCTAGTAGAGGTCGGTATTTTGAGAGCTGAAGCGGCCAGGGCCCAAACGTCATCCTGTCGCTCCATCTCTGCTTTCAATGATTCAAGCTGGGAGCACATGGTCTGCTCAAACTCCGGGATCCCAAGTCCACCCTTATGGGGTGGTTGACTGAACATGGGAACCGGAGTGTCCGAGGGTAGTTTCATGAACTTCCTCAGCTCAGCCCTAACCATTCTGTCGGCTTCACGAAGCGTCCTGATAGTAAGACGCTCGTACTTTTCTCTTTTTACTACTTTCTTTCACTAGTTAGTGGTTTGAGAAAAAACTTCTGTTCGCTTGAAGGTAAGCCGAGGAAGAGTTTGCGTCAGCTTGTCCCCAAGTCCCCTCAAAGACCCATTGCCACTACAGAAGAACGAGACCTTTAACTCTCTAGTATTTATAAAGCACCTGTCGGGTTCTCGTGGTAGTTCAGTTGCCCCCTCGACCTCGAATGCCGTGGGTCGGTGCAAGTAACTTTCCTCCGGTCTGTAATACCCCCGGGCTCCTTACAATTTTACCTCGACCCAGCCTGAACGGGCCAAAAAGATGCAAAAACCGACCGCAGAGAGTAACACAACTAAGCGTGTTGCAAAATGCCAATTCGAGACCCGCAAAGACTGCTCTGCTGTCCTCCGCCTGAACGGGCAAACCAGGCCTTTGCTTGCATTCCTAGCCGTTTTAAGAGGCTAGGGAGCACACAATATGTCTCTGCAAAGGGCAGAGATTGCACCGTCTGATACTGGCCCCCCTCTCCACCCCCCCAAATGGACACCTCAAATGTAGTCAGAACGATAAAAACAAAGCCGGTGAAAGTGAGGATCCCTTGCAGGGACGTCTCTGCCCTGCTCTCACCCAGTCGTCCCCACCCCAAACATGGGTTTCTGGTAGACCGATCTAAGGTATGCAACTAACGAGGGAGCCAAACCTAGCCCCCCAATAGCGAAATTAGCCCGTCGTGCGAAATCGAATCGAAGGCGCGCTTGAAGTCGATGAAAGTGACATACAAGTCGCGCCTCCATTCTTGTCTAGTTTCAAACACCTTCTGGAGTAGATAGATGTTTTGAGACGTAGACCGACCAGACCTGAACCCCGATTTAAAGGGGCTGTGAACAACTTTCTCCAATATCTTCGCCAAGGTCTTATGGAGAAGTCGAATCACAATCGGCATAACACAGATCGGCCGGTAGTCTCCGAAGAGCTCAGGCTCGGGAATCTTGGGGATGAGCGTAACCCGCCCCCGCAAAAGCCCGGCCTGAGGATACGCCAAAAGGCCATTGAGGATGTCGAGGAGCTCCCCGCACCTGAAGTGTTCCAGGTCGCGGAAAGAGACCCCATCGACACCCGAGGCTCCATTCCTGCTGAAGGCACCCATTACCTACTTTAGCTCGTCCATAGTGACACGTGATCCGGAAGACAACAGGGCTTCAGCATTCTTACCAACCGACAAAATTGCGCTGTCGGTCAGACGCGGCAACTCCTGGCGACGCGTCAGGTATTTGCGCCACTCCTGGCAAACATTGTCAGGGGGCACCCGAATTTCCTCGTACGCCTCTTTGTCCGTGATACAGTATTCCAAGTCATGTCTGCCATTGACTTAGTTTGTCCGGTTCCAGAACCTCAGAAAACGTCTCGCATTCCCCGAAACCCATTAATTTGATGAAATCAACCGTTAAAAATGCTTGAATCACAGAAAAACGCAGGAACTTTGTGGCAAGCGCGTAAAATTGCCGGGAGCGTGGGTTTCAAAACGCTCAAATTTTTGGGATCAGGGATCCATAATTGGACTCATGGGGAAAAATATCCAATCTGGTCAAAAATGGTAAAAGTGCCAATTGAATACTATTTTGCAGAATAAGACCAAATCTGGCACCCGTCG
>JABUQX010086424.1:0-5000 GCA_015478945.1 Trachelipus rathkii
TATATATATATATATATATATGTATATAAATATATAATATATATATATATATATATTATATATATATATATAATATATATATTATATATATATATATATATATATATATATATATATATATATATATATATATATATATATATATCATAAATATATATATATATATTATATATATGTATATATATATATATATATATATTATATATATATATATATATATATATATATATATATATATATATTATAATATATATATATATATATATATATATATATATAATATATATATAATTCACGATGGATCAGTGTTTAATGCGAGTTCTTTCTCACTTAAGGAACATAAATGTCACTCTAGCGAGGGCGAGGGCGAGGGCTGAGGCGAGCGCGGCGTGCGGCGAGGGCGAAGGCGAGGGCGAGGGCGGAGGCGCAGACAAGGGCGAGGTCTGGTTAACGTGAACTCAAATAGTTCACCAAAACAAAACTAACATGTGCACTTGCCCCATTATTTAAAAACCACTTTCCCCATCTTAACTAAAGTAGTTTATCTACAAGAAACCTCTGGAGATTCTTTAGCAGAAACAACAAAAATCATGCTCCTCTCAATCTTCAGGGTCACTCAAAATAACCTTTAAAATGATTTCTTAGTGTTCAGTCCATATATTTATACAAATTACTTTCTGGTGAAAATAGTATTGTTACACTTAAGTGAGTTATAGTAGGTCGGTGGTAATGAATAGAGTATTCTGTGGCTACAAAGTTATATATTATATATATATATACTACTACTATCCTGACATTTTACGTACCTACACTATCTCATCCATATATACTATACTATATTCTCATTATATATATATATATATATATATATATATATATATATATATATATATATATATATATATATATATATATATGTGCGTATGTGTATTTTGTTAAACACCTCTCTTGAGGGTACTCTCGGTTCTACACCGTCAAGACACCACCCACTCTACTCTGCTCCTTAAGACAAGCCATATTATGCTAGGCCTCTAAGGCTTCCTTTTATGGCTTTCATATCCACCTCTTCTGTCCCAATCTTTACAGGGATGCTCCCCAGGAGGGTAATTAACTGGTGACGTTTTGACCGTTCCAGGGCCCCCACCACCACTGGCATCACTTCAACCTCATCTATCTCCCACATCCTCCTGATAATATAACTTAGTCTCTGATACTATATTTCTTTCTCTCTTTCATAGATGGTCATCTTTCCATCATATGGGACTCAAACTTCCATTAAGTGGCATTTTCGTGCTAGTTTGTTGATTAGTACTATGTCCGGTTTATTGTTTGGTACAAAAATGTCTCTGTGGGTATACCAAAATCATGCAGAATTTGATTTTGATAGTTTTCAACTATTTCAGGGTGGTTGTAATTCCAGTGATTGTTAGAGGTGTCAATATTATTTATTTTGCAAAATCTGATATGAATTAATCTGCATATGGAGTTGTGCTTTGCTGATACAGTCCCATTCGTAGGAGTGTCTCACATCCGGACTATATATGAGGCACTATATCTGCGAATTTCTCACTTATCCTGCATTTATAAGAGCCACCGGCTCCTTCTGAATGTTTCTTGAACCAGTTAATTTTAAGGAACCAGTCCTTATAGCTGTGATAAGAATTCTTTCATCACTTAATTTTAAAAATTCTTTTGAAATTACCTCTACCGATTTTCCTTTGTTGAAAAAACTTTTGTTTAGTACCTTTTTTAAAAAATATTATATACTTCAACATCCGCTCACTTTCTTGCTTTTTATAAGTTTCCTTCACAATTTTGCTATTTTCTTAATTTTTTTTTCCATTAAAGCCATTCCGTTCTCTCAAGTTGATGTCATATTTCGTGGAGGTAATCACTTGCCTTTTTGCTATCGACGTTGTTCCATTATTAGAATCTTAATGTTCCTTCATCCACCCAATTAATTTAGTTTCTTTTCTTTCAATGTATTATGCTACACCCACTATTTCATTCTTAAGAGTCCAATTTATGCCTGTTATTCTATACCTTCATCTCGTAGGATGTATGTAGGTATACACTGGTTCGGTTGTGAGAGAATTAGTGTGTATGAGTGTTCTTTATTTCTTGCCCGTAACTCAAGGTTGGTTGATATTTATGCAGAAATGACCGTTTGGATCAAGAGGTACTATGCATTGTGAATTATAATGACTGCATTGTTATACCTATAAATGAATTGTATTATTTGCATTGGTAATAATAAAGAATACTCAGTATGATTATTATAACTATTCTTATTTTATTATAATTTTATTATTATTATTATTATTATTATTATTATTATTATTATTATTATATTATTATTAGGTTGGCTCGTAAGTCGTGATCGTTTGTTTTGTTCATTATTATAATTATTATTATTATTATTATTATTATTATTATTATTATTATTATTATTATTATTATTATTATTATTATTATTATTATTATTATTATTTTTTTTTTTTTTTTTTTTTTTTTACTAATCATCATTCTTTTTTTTTTTTTTTTTCTCTTTTTACTTGTAGCAGATAATCATCTCATTATTATCTCGGCAACAGATATATCGTAACTGGTAATATAGATGTATAGCAGTGGTATTATAGTATACTAGTAAATCATAATAGTATTAGTAATAGTCCAACTAGTATAACTTTTATTGCTAATTATATATATTTTATATTGCAAAAAATGTTCTTTTTAGTTCTATTATTGGATGTAGGAAGTGTTATATTATTTGCCTCAATTTTTTTTTCTTATTCTTAATCAGAGAAGTTAAATATAGACGGCAAGTGACAAATTAATGTCATGAAATGATGACCTGATTTAATTGGGTTATTATAAGAACTTGAGCTTGTGATTCAATGTCATTATGAAAGTCATTCTCAGACATTGCCAAAAACGACCTCGATACCTACCTGACACTGTGCCAAAATTGATTTTGTGCCTCTTATCAGGCAACTACTTCTAAGAATTTATTCGGTAAATGCGTCTTTAGCAACCGACTTGGCATCTTGTTTGAACTTTTTCGGAAGGAGTACATTGTTATATTATTACCAAGGCAGATGTAACTCCCTTTCAATTTTGGTATAACCAAATGGTTGGTCTTATTTGAGCATATACCAAGGATTATGCAGCTTTTCTAAAATTATTACAAATTCTGAAAAATGTTATATTTAGGCGTAAAGATTCATAACTGAAATATAATTTTAAAAGAAAAAATAATCCCTAAAATTTGTTGTACTTCAAAGATGATGAGGGGGCGTAGAGGAAAACTCAACAAACGATTTCAGAAAGATATCTCCATGTCCAGATGGGCGTGTTCCGACTTTTTAGAATCATGGTTGACAAAAGGAGAATATGAATCTAAAAACTGAAGACAATGACTTTACTCTAGTAGAAGTATTATTGGTTTCATTTTTTTTATATTTATTGTTTTTCTCATTTTCCACTGTTGTATTACTACTTTCAATTTGTAAAATGGCTATTTTAATAAATATGTCCAACTCTTGTGAATCGTCCTTTTCATGTCTGTGTACACTTATATTTATTATTACTATATGTGTGTATAATCATTTTTAGGTGTGTATATTTTATATTGTGCTTTTGACACCTTTCCACGTTAAATATTCTTTCAATCAAGAAGTCCCCAATTAAAAGATATTATAATATTTAATCATTTCTTTATCTCGCTGCAGCGAATTTTATCAAGTAATTTTTAAAATTAACTGCGGCAGTGCAAAAATAATCCGTGATGTAAACAAATAACAACTACATTAAAATTAAAAAACCTTGTTAATTATTATCATTTGAGCATAAGTATTACGATGTAATTATTTTAGATTTCGATGGTAATGATTTTCAAATAAACAGAGTATTTTATTTATTGAGTATCCATTATTTAGTTATTTGTTATTAATTATTCTATTATTCGTTAGTTCCAATAGTAAATACCATATGTTAATGATGATGGTTAGTAACCGCCAAAGTTTTTAAATTTTTTGTTTTACGCAGTACAAATTTTATCTTATTTTCACACTATGGTTTTATTTAATTAATTAATTATTAGTTAATAATAATTAATTATTCGTGTGCAATTAATTAAGCAATTAATTATTCAGGTAGTAGTGGTAATTAAATAATTAGTACTTATTACATTACTTTGTTAATTAGTAATTAATTAGTGGTACATTTTATAATAACATATTTTCACTTTTGTTTTTATGTCCAGCTATTGTTGTTTACATCAATGGTTGGCCGGCCCACCAGGCAGGTGTGGTGCAGTGCGGTACGGTGGTGCAGTGTGGTGCGCTCTTTTTGGTGCGGTGCCTTTTACAATTCAGTGTCGGAGTGTGATGTGATTTAAAAAATTGTAAAGGCGCTGTGTCAGGTTAGTGATACGGTGCCAGCGTGATGCGCATTAATAAATTCCGGTGCGGTGCGCGCAAATAATACGGTGCGCTGTGCGCTTACTCTTAATGCCCGGTGCGGTACGGTACCGTAAAACAGAAATACAACGATTGCTCAATACATCAATATCACGAAAAGAAAGAAACAAATTCGTTGAATTTCTAAAAATCTCACTGAATTGAATGTTAATATAGATTTTCGTGGATTTACGCATCACCTGCCGCACCGCACACCGCACATAAGTGCCCAATACACTTTACTAATATCGTGTTTACCTTGCTTTTAATTCCCTCAGTATCTTTAGTGCCACGAAAATTTAACACAATATATTTAATGCTGGCAACATTTTGCTATCATTCCCTACTACTACTGCTATGAATAATAATAATAATAATAATAATAATATAATAATAATAATAATAATAATAATAATAATAATAATAATAATAATAATAACAATAATAATAATAATAATAATAATAATAATAATAATAATAATAATAATAATAATAATAATAATAATACTAATAATAATAATAATAATAATAATAATAATA
>JABUQX010086424.1:22500-30000 GCA_015478945.1 Trachelipus rathkii
GGTGGATTCGAGGCAAAAAAGAGATTGGATAGAATCTGTAAGAATATATATATAATATATATATATATATATATATATAATATATATATATATATATTATATATATATATATATAATATTATATATATATTATATATATAGTATATATATATATATTATATTATATACAGTATGTATCGATGCATCATAAGATATCGATAACAATATTTTCCGATATATGATAATCGATATAACCCATTTGTAGGTGAGAATCTTGTAACGTAATAACTTTTTAATAGCTTACTTATGAATGCTTTTAACAGGTCTTTTGAATAGATCACTTGATTACAAATTACTTAATTGTCTTTGAAAGGTGAAAACTCCGCCATTACTGATTCCTCCTCGATGCGGTCGCAAGATAACCAAACTGAATTTTATATGGGAGTGTTTGAGTTTGTGTTAGTGTTTATGTATCTGTGTAGGTGTGTGTGCGTGTGGGTGTGGTGTGTGTGCTTGTTTTAAATTGTAATTACTACGTTACGTTAAGTATTGTTTTTAATGCATTATGTTTTAAACTTGTGAATTGTGTTTAGATGAAAAGGCAAAAATCATTCGACATTGATTAAAATGTAAAACTTAAACTGTAACACGATAGAATTTTAATATTATTTATTATTTATTTGAATATATGCACGACCATTTATTATTATTATTTTATTATTATTATTATTTATATTTATATATATATATAATATATATACTAATATATATATATAATAATATATATATATATATGATATATATATTATATATATATAAAAAATAACGCACACACTTGGATAAAATCTTATTCGCAGGAACGGGTAGCCCCTACCCATGAAACCCAACCAACACAGATGGCATAGCATCGGTGTAACTATGTAACCACCCCGCAGATAATCAGTATTGGGGCCGTCAACGCGATAAATTTAGGAAAACATAAACCACGTAAACTAGACCTGGGAGAAGGTGGGGGTAGGCTTAATGCCGAGAGTATAAATCGAGCCGAGGGATATTCACGTACGAGCGACTCCGATTACATGGAGAGGATAGTGCGTCAATTGTCAAGAGATCAGTGCGCGGCATGAGTAACACACTCCAGCGCCGAACGGACACGGGTACGGGCACATTGGTCGCCCGGGTTCGGTGTAGCGCAAACAATGATTGCATGGGTGGTCAATGGTACCAGGAAACCTGCCACATTATCGCCGGCGGGAACAAGGTAGGCCCAAAGGCCACGACAACCCGTGAAGACTAAATTTATCGTCTGCGGTGCATGCCGGAGAGCGGCCACACAACGGCACGACATCTGCAGATACAGCTGGCGAAGGTACACGGCACCAGGGTGAGTGACAATACAGTGCGTCGACGCCTTGCGGAACATAATTACTGGCCCCGGAGGCCTGCCATAGGTCCACCGCACACCACGGCACATCGAAGGGCCCGACTGGCTTTTGACCGTGAACACATCAATTGGACGGTCGACGATTGGGCAAAGGTGCTCTTTACGGACGAGTCGAGAGTGTCTCTGTACGCCTCGGACAAGCGTGCTAGAGTATACCGACGACCGACGGAGAGGTTCGCGCAATGCAATGTGCTGCAGGTCCCGCCGTTTGGAGGTGGGTCGGTTATGGTCTGGGGAGGCATCTCTTTATCGGGGCCTACGGAATTGCACATCTTCGATGGAGGCACTCTTACAGCCGTAAGGTATATCACAGACATCCTCGAACCATATGTCGTGCCATATGCCCCCCTACATCGGTGATCTTTCATCCTAATGCATGACAATGCAAGACCACACAAGGCCCAATGTGTGAACGACTACCTTAGGACGGTTTAAATTACGGCGTTGGAGTGGCCACCATGTAGTATGGGTCACATTTGGAACATTTCCGGTTTCTAGCCGAAACGCCGGATCTGCTGGCGTCAACTTTTTCCAGGACATTCGGACTGCGACAAGGCACTGAGAGACTATGGATCAAATCCACTGTCCCAGGACATTCGCCCACATCAATCGAGACAATGCAGGACGGTAGGCTAGTCATACTTGCCAGAGGAGGTCAATACACGTATTGGACAGACCCAACAACCCCGCGCGGCCGTGTTCGTCGTACCAACCATTGTTGTTTGCAGCGCCGAAAACCTCGAACCCTACTGCGAGACCATTTGGCTGCACTTGGCCTCCCACTCTATCAACCTACGGTTCTGGGGAGGAACACCATGTTATTGTCACTGTCCAATAAAGTGTCTTCGCGTTCTCTTTGCAACCTTTTCTACCCTATTCCTTGGCCACGTACCTTGTGTGCGTTAATTTTGACGAGTATATATAGTATTATATATATATATATATATATATATGATATATATATATATATATATATATATATAATATATATATAATATATATATATATTATATATCTATATATATATATATATATATATATATAATATATATGGCGGTTTTGTGGGGAGGCCAAGGAAGGCAGTGCTTGTGTTAATTTGAGAAGGCAGAGACCGAGAGAAAACTTCTATCTTTCTAATCTTTTTCAACAATATATACTCATATATTTAATTTGATTAAAACAAAAATAAAATATTTCGAATTCACGCCCAAAGTATTTTATTAGGAAGTTAAAAAAATATCGTGAATGACATTTGTAGCATTACTAAAGTTTACAAAGGTCCTAGTAACAGGAGCACAATAAAAGGAGGCAGATTTAAATCTTTCCTCCTTTTGGTAGGACACTGCCAATGAACGTGCGGGCTTAATAGTTCGGCCGAATCCAGAAACGATGAATTAATAACTGTTCTTATTCATATATGGTGGTGGTTAGAGGAAAAGGTAGGAGAAAGGCATAAGAGTTGAGTCAGGTCTCGAACCCAGGTACAAAACACATACCTGGGAACCCAGTACACCCAAAAAAAAAGAATTAAGGAAATTGGAAGGCTTAATTTTATTGCACATATTATTGGTTTTGGTTCCTCTCTTCCTTTCTTTCATTTTCACTAACACCACAGCTCGCAGGCGTATGCCCTAATGGGCGGAAGTGGCGTAATAATATAATAATGAAAATTATAAAATGCAAACCTTGCTAATTCTACCTAATGCAGATTTTGCATATTCTTCATTGACACAAGCTTTAAAGTGAGGGACGTTAAATTCGGTAGAGCAGGAAGCACTGGATAAGATACACAACAGAGAGAATCGAAGCACAAATATGACACGTCAATGACATTCTTCGTGAATTGGAGAGACTAACAGTAAGAAAATCACACGACACGCAGATATGAAAAAAAGAGGTGTATTTAACAAATGTCACAAAAACTTTCCCACAGACACTGGCATCCCTTGTGAACTAGGGCCCATAAGTGTGTGTCACACTAGTGGTGATTATTTCTCCCAGCACATGCTGCATTCTAACTTATTAGAGAAATAAACGAGAAGGCACCAGTGATAAGGGTCAAATCAATGGAAAGTAAGGAAAAAAGTTTTCAAAGATATTGGTTTTTGAACTCAACCCTATCCAATAGGAGGGTGGAACCGGATCGCACCCTCACCATTAGATATGAAAGTAGTACTCCATCATGTGTAATTGAGACCTTGTATAGCCGGAATAGCTGAGAAATGAAGTCTGTAATCTGAAACATAAACCACAATTCTTTGAGGCCAAAACTTGCAAAGTTATGAAAATTGAAGATTTTCCAAAGAATTTTATTTTGTTTATGGTAAAGCCAAGGGATGTTTATATTGTCAACAGGAGAAAAGAATTCAACCATCGAAAGAGGTAGAAAAGTTAAGAAGTTGTTTTTTGAGGGAAGAATTTGGCGTAGAAATAATTAGTGTAAAGAATATAAATTCTCAAATCCTGCCTGATTTAAAGTGCCCATAAAAGTGCTCAAATTATGATGTATTTGTTAGTGAGATAACATTCAATTAAGAAGTTATAAATCTAGCTGTACTGCAGATTTAACCATAGGAAAGAAGTGGAGGTATTTATAGATAGAATGACTATAGTGAAGGCTAGGTCCAAAACGTGTGTTCCAGAAATAGTGAGATAATCAGGAATGTAATCAGTTGTCCTAGATCGTGAGATATACTGAATGATTAAGCTTCTCCCTTCAGCATCAGTGTGGGAGGACTACGAACTCATCGTGTGTTTCAATTTGAAAATCACCTTAACAGAGCCCTATCCAAATAGTGTACGATTGGACATCATTAATCAAGATTAATTGGTAAGTGATATATTTTAAGTAACTTGAAATATCTAGTTACCTGTGAGGTTAACTCTAATACCTACAATATCCGCAATCACGAACGGATAATAAAAATAAGTACTTCGTATCCTTCAAATATGATATTCGATGGCTTGTTCTTACCCTAATTTTAATTTTCACCAGTTTTGTTGAACACGACCTTTCTTCTCTTTAACTCGCTCTGTTTCTTGAAACCGAAACTTAGGTGCTTGGGCGCGTTCCTACAACCAAACTCTACAACTGGTTCCCTCTTCCTACACCAAAACCCTAATTTTTTCCCTCCTCTTACACCAAACCCTAAACACTATTCCCTCCTCCTACCAAACCCTACACATTCCCGTCCTCCTACACAAACTCTCCACTGTTCCCTTCATACACTGATTGCCCAATCCTCCCTACAACCAAACCTACATGTTCCTCTTGTTGTCTCTTTCAACTCAATTTTCAGCAATAAAAATATGTTGTGCAAATACAGAATGCAAGAGACGCTGTTTTTTTAGGTATTTTCTAATTTTGCGCCTTTCTAATTTTTAGATCTTGGTTGGCTTTTGGTTTTTCTTGCCAATCTATGATTTAAATTCAATTTTGTTTTTGTTTATTTATCTCTAACGTTACTCGACAACACTAAATTGTTTGCCCAACCTGTGAGAACAAATTACAACACTTCTTCTCTCATTTTTCCATTTTCAGAAATCATCAATTTGGGTGATTTCAATTTCAATCAATGACATTCTTCTATCTCTCAAGATACAAGAGGAGAACAAACCTTCCATTTCTTAATTCTTAATTCAGAACAACCTTTAGAACTTGGTGAAGTTTTCTACCTGTATCCCTAATAGTCTGAAAGATAAAAATTTTCTTCCTATACTGTTAAACTTTTTCCATCCTCTTGACTCTAACCCCAACAACCACCTATATCTGTAACCTTGATCCTGCTCTTCAATTTTTCAAGCAAATAAAAATCCTGTTCTACACTGTGAATCATTTTTTGAAACCGGTGCTGCAAACTGGTTGGATTTGAGGTCGCACTTTATTGACTTCCCATTGAAATCCTCATTCTTTGACAGTAGGCATCCCACCAAGAGAACTGCGTTTTTAACCTAGCTAATTTTCTTTGGCTAGAGGCATTATTTCTATTACCCTTTTCCTTCAACATAAAGTTTCGCAAATATTCCTTATGCGGAATGATTTGGAGACAATCTTACCATCTAATTAATATCTTCTAATCATTAATATGCTTGTGTAAAGAGAGCTCTACTTCTACTTTTTATTTCCTTTCCTTCCCTCTGACTCTTGTACTCTTCTCTTCCGTGTTACATTGATCTTTTTTGCTATGTAACTAGACGTAAAGAAGGTTATGAATAAGTTTTTGATACAACCTTTGATTTTCCAAATTTTCTTTCTCTCTCTGCTCTCTCGGTTCTCTCTCTCTTCCTCTCCTCTCTCTCTCTCTCTCTTCTCATCTCTCTCTCTCTCTTCTCTCTCTCTCCTCTCTCTCATCTCTCTTCTCTCTGGTCTCTCTCGTCTCTCTTCTCTCTCTCGCCTCTCTCTCCTCTTCGTCTCTCAATCTCTCTCTCTTCTCTCCTCTCTTCACCTCTGCATCTCTGAGGCCATCCCTCTGATGTCTTTGCGGTATGATCGCTAACGCTAATTTTTTTTTTTTTTTTTTTTTTTTTTTTTTTTTTTTTTTTTTTTTTTTTTTTTTTTTTTTTTTTTTTTTTTTTTTTTTTTTTTTTTTTTTTTTTTTTTTTTTTTTTTTTTTTTTGTTTTTTTTTTTTTTTTTATTGTAGATGAACACCGTTCATTCATTACTGTGTTTATTCTGGGTTACTGGCTTATCGCTTCAAACTCCTTTTTTTCCCTATTTTTAATTATGATTTAATTCTATCAATGTTATCACCTATCATTTATATATGCCGACGACCTCCTAACCTTCAATACGCTTTTTTTTTTTCTTATTTGAAGGGCATTGTTCCAATCAGTAACAAAAAATAACTGATACTGGGAGGGGTGGACTTGGAGCACTAATTCTTTAATTCTTTGTTTTCAAATTAATCTTAAATTTGGGAAGAAGAAAGCCACGGTTAAATTCCATATGTCTTAAATTCAGCTCTTTTCAATCTTATTTTTTTTTACTCGAAAATTCTTTTCACACAACTCAAACTAATAATATTTTTTTTTATTTTAAAAAAAAGCTAGAAAACTTTTTATAGTACTTATATATGTGTGCTGTGTGTGTTGTGTGTTTGTGTTGGTGTGGTGTTGTGTGTGTGTGTGTGGTGGTGTGTGTGATGCATCTTCCCGTGTGTGTAGGTGTGTGTGTAATTGTATGTGTGTTGTAATGTGTTTTTTTTTATTTTATTATTTGTAGATTATTATATATATTTTGTCATGATCTTTCTTGAAATAATCAAATGATATCGCTTACTAAAGAAAGTTTTATAAGGTTATGAGTTCTCAGAAGTTCCAGAATTTTTTTCACCCCAAGCCGCCTGCTTGCTCTTCATCAAGGAGAGTTTCTACCTCTATCTGGAGTTATGCTTCACACCTTCAGGTTGGTTTCATTCACACAGCTCTATTTGAAAAGGTGGAGTCTAGGGCTTTCTCCTTATCAACCTTCCAGCTCTCACCGACTCTCTCTAATCTCATTCCTCCATTAAATTATTGCTTTTATTCTCTATCCAAAATCGTATTCCAACGGTCACCACTCTTCTAAAATCTCGAATAAAAATCTCTAAAATTTCTCCTTTGAGGGAGGCTCGTGCGACGTGTCTTCGACAGTTCTATTATTTCTTTGTTTAACTCTCCGAACCCAGACTTAACTGCTAACCTCATTCTTATATGTATTCCACTGTTACAGTGTGAAACAAACTCACCTTTTCAAATTTTCCGTAGTTTAACTTGTAAACTTTCAAACATCGTATATCGGGACATGTCTACCTTAAGAAAATAAGACCGCTGAGTTTTTATTTACAAATTATATATTATATATAATCATATATATATATATATATATATATAATATAGTTATAATATATATATATAATATTATTTATATATATATATATATTAATATATGTATATATATATATAATCTAAGTGGGATTAAACCATGTTTTCGGGATCATAAATTTTTACCAAAGTCAGTTCTAAGAAAAAAAGAGGAACTTTAACCTAAATGGTTTTATTTACAAATTATATATGAATAAGTTAAATGTATCACAGA
>JABUQX010086424.1:35000-40811 GCA_015478945.1 Trachelipus rathkii
AAGAACAGATGATATTTGTCCCTTCAATTGGTGGAAAAAACACTGGAGAAACATTTTTCATGAATTTTGAAAAAAACTAGCAATAAAATAACTTTCAGCTCCACCGTCATCAATCGAAAGTGAAAAAGAATATTTAGAAAAGGAGGAAATATTTATGAAGCCACAAGAATAGGTTTATCCCTGAAAATGGAGAATGCTAATTGTTCTGTCATTTTAACCTTAGGGCTTATTCAAATGAAGTTTTAGTTTAATATCTTTAACTATGAAACAAAACTTTTCAATTTTCATTTTAATTATTTTTTAAATAATTTTTAATGGTTTGCTATAGGTAAGAAAAAGTTATTTACTTTTTGTTTTTATTACTTTGTATATAAAACTGGTAAACATGAAATTTCTTGGACGGGGTTTCGCAATTGATTATTGATGTGCTTGATTCCAAAAATGTAATCGGTTTTTGTATATCACATCGCATTTATTGTGAGATATTGTGTGTTAACAAGATTTGTAAAAAATTTGTTAGTGATTTTGACCTTTTTCAAAGAGGGTCTATCACAATTTTTGGGATATAGTATATATATATAGTATATATATATATAATATATATATATATATATATATATATATTATATACTAATATAATATATATATTATATATATATATATATTATATATATATATATATATTATATTAATATATATATATATAAAAAATTATATATATATATATATATATATATATTATATATATATATATATATTATTTATAATTAAATATATATATAAATATACTATATATACTATATATATATATTATATATATTATATTATATATTTGGATAATATGAAGGGAGAGGAAAACAAATCGCAAATGATATATCCATGTCTTTGACTTAGATTATTTAACATTTAATACAACTTGAATAAAGAGTAATATGGGGACAACAAATGAATGTAATAGAGAGTAATAGGTTTAGTTTATTGTAATAACATACCTACGCGGTAGTAAATTCCTCTTTCGTGACGCTCTATGTGCATAGCGTCTGGGAATAATCTTTCACTCATAAGCTCCTGCAACAATAGTCGGCCATCATATTGAATATCCCACTTTGCCTGGTAACGTCCTTTCCATGGAACTTAGAGATCTTTGATGGAAGCCGTTCACGTGCTGCTCATGCACTACATCTCGCTAGGTTTAAATCCGGAATTTTTTTTCTTTAGAGTTTTGAGAATGGTATAGTAGTGGCAACTTTATACTCATTCACATCCATAGAGAATGAAAAACTGTCCTAGCAGTTTATGTACAATGTTTAGTGGTTTTCGGCTTTCCTGTTTCCCAGAAAATTCTGTTGCTACATCTGAAAAAAGGCATTCCAACGCTCTTGCCTTCTAACACCAGTCATTGTTGTAGCAAAAGGCCGCATCAAACGGAGGAGTGTCCCGTATTTGTGGGCCAATCAAAATTCCCAAGCTTTTTTCTTCTCCCTCACTTCAGACAGGAAAACGTTGAGCATATATAGGCGAAGCATTCCACCCCATCAGGTCCAAGACTTCAAGCAAATTGTTTCATCAAACCGCAAGTTTTTATAATGTTGTAGTGAGGTAAAGATGATGTTTTCGTTCCTCTGTACAAGTGGTTCAAAACGCGTACGATGTTTCCTGTCCAACCCTTGGCGTCAAGGTTTCCTCGGTGGCTCATTCTCCTTTTTTGGTCCAATGATCCCTTTGCAGCCCGGCTTGTCCCAATAGCAGCCAGGAAGCAGGGATATTTTCTGTGCAAACCTCTGCTGACGCGAGCAAAAAATGTTTACATCTTTGGAGGTCAGCATATTTTAAAAACATCGCATGTATCCTTGATATTGTAGCCTCTCCAAACTGTCTTGATTTTTTGCATACTCCTCTCTCATTCGTACCGAGTACCCTACTGGAACCGAAGCATACTTGTTGCCGTTGTGTAACAACACAAACACTATAAACTGCTCTGTGGAAAGTTGTTAATAAACACAGTGCGCCGCTCACCTGCATATCGGTATGCTGGGGGGTGTCCCATTAGCGAGTAGTAGGGATTGCAAAAACTTTCAACTGTACAATTACCACCCAAGTTACCATCTGACTTGAAGACGGCTTCCGCTAGCTTTGCTTCTCGCTTCTGCTGTTACGATAAAAATGTTTACTCTTGTGTCATGGTCCACGTAGTCATTTTTCATGCAACCTCGAAGCCAACAGCTCAGGCCAACTTCCAAATACAACTCTCATACAAGATTGTTCAGTTCACCCTGGGTGAACAATGACGGACTCATTCCGACTGTATTTCATGATGATGACTAGACATCATCAATGTCATTGGGCATCGCATACTGTCGACGTTCTGTAACGTTACCCACATCTTCCGAATAATATTATCGCGCGCAGTAAACTTCCTGCTATACTCGTAGATATATGCGGAAGGGTAACGTTCTACTAAGCCTACGCAGTGAACACATGATTTTTGTCATTCCTAGGGAAAATATAAATAGGGATCCATGATTGCAACAGAAGAAGGAAATGTGAGACGCAAAATCCGAAAAATTATATGGAATCAGCACTCGGAATTAACTATTAATTTCTCTGCTACAAAGTCATCCAAGAAAAATTTCACCTTTTTTGTTGACCAGTGTAAGTTTTTATGTTTTCTTTATTTTTCCCTAAATGAATGACCGAACTTTGAAATAACTATTCGGCCGAATAGCGAGGTGATTATTCGGCCCGAATATTCGGTATTCGGCCGAATACTTTTAGCCGAATATTCGGTATTCCGGTATTCGCTTTTTCACTATTCGGCACTCCTAATGATATATAAATCTATATATATATATATATATATATATATAGTATAATATATACTATATATATATATATATATTATATATATAATATATATATATAATATATATATAATAATAAATATATTATATATATATTATATTTATATATATATACTATATATATATATATATATATATATATATATATATATATATATATATATAAAAGAATTTTTCTTCCATTGTTATTAAAAAGAAATCCATTTGATAAAACTATCAAAATAGTATCGTATTTTATATCACTTTCAAAAAAAAACTTCAAAAATATACAGCATATTTGTTTTTAAAAATTATTGCATTCGTTTTATTATTTGTTGATTATACTTTCAGAAAGAAATAATTTGTGAATAAATGAAGATTTTTTACATACAAAATATTTAAATTTGTTTATAATTTAGGTCAGTTTTGATTCCAATGCTCTTTTTTTTTTATCTGTTAATTAAATTGCTTTTTTAATAAAATTTGAGAAAATTGATGAGGTGACTTTTGAACTGTAAACACAATAATTTCTCTCTATCACTGAATATTATCATCACATTACCTGCAATATATATATATATATATATATATATATATTATATATATATATATATATATATATATTATACTATATTATATACTAAAATATAATATATATATATATATAATATATATATATATATATATATATATATATATATATATATGTATAAATATTTTTTTTTTTTTTTTTTTTTTTTTTTTTTTTTTTTTTTTTTCTGGAAATATTACACTTTGGAATAATAAAACATTTTAAAATAGTTTATTTCCACAACAAAAACATTTGGGTAAAAACTGACATTTGTTAAAACTATTACATGATACGAATGTCAATAATAATAAATTATTTTTTGAACTAATGTTTTTTGTATAAAATAAAACATTAAGTTTTTATATTATAAAGGGTATAAATTTCCATAAAAAATTCAGTTTTACGAATTAAAGGTAAAAAAGTTTCTAAATATATATATATATAATATATATATAATTATATTATATATATATATAATACATATATATATATATAATAATAGATATTGAGTGTATATTATCATAATATAATAATATATATATATTAAATATAAATATATATATTATAATATATATAATATATATATATATTATATATATATATATCTTATATAATATATATATTATATCTAATATATATATATTTACGTAGAATAATCCTAAAATCTCATATAAAAATAATGTTAAACATCAATCAACATTTCCTTTCTAATGAAATGAAAATATCGTTGTAAATCTTTTTTTGTCATTTTTCGTTTGGATGTTTTTTGCAGAATGTAATTTCATATGAGAAATCCAATCGTATCTTTGACTGAAAAAGAAATTTTGAGTAATTAGTACCAACTTTTTGAATTAATTGTTGAGTGTTTAAGCAAAATGTTGGTGAGGAAGCATTTTATTCGAATATTTGAAGGAGGAATGAAAGTTTGGGTCGAAATTTGTAAAATGTGAATGATTCAAGATCGTTATTGTGGATTCGTTCTCGTAGTGAGTATTCACGAGGGTTTCGGATCTCCATGGATCTTATGAAGCAAACTTCTGAAGATTCCTATCCTAGATAGAGGAATGTTAGTTAGGAACAGTTCTTTCAGCAAATGAAATAAATATTTTTTTATATAACTTAAATAGAGACAATCATAAAATTCAAAACTAATTTATTCCTAGACTTCGCCCATTACCAACTCCATAATATCTGATTATTGAGTGTGTATTAGACTCCCTTTAAAAAAAATAATGAGAGGAAGCCATCGCTTATACGAGTACGAAAGGAGAAGATGATAAACTAGAGATATGAAAAAGTAGAAAAAAAGGAGTGTAGTATTCTGGTATTCTGACAAGTTTGGTTTCGAGCAATATAATATAGGGATAAGACTGCAGAAGGAAGGAGTAAACGAATGAGAGATTTTGAAAAATATACTGAAGACATGACTCAGTTGATCTAACCTATCAACAACAGTTTTGGAGCCACAGATCTGAAAAAGGTTTTCCACTTTTAATATTTCAGGAATATCGATAGTTCCTTGTACTATCTTCTCTTTAAAGTTTTACACGGAGAAGCTGCTAAACATATTGTCGTTTTTATTAAGAACATTCGAAGAACATAAATATCCAATGACGAAATTCCAATGGCTTACCTTCGATTTAAGTGATTAATTAATGTAACTTAGTTGAAGCATAGTCTGTCTGAGTTTCGTCGTAGTGTTTTTGGTAAAATTTCTTTTAATCCTTCTACTTTCAGGTTTGTGAAACCAAATTTTCCACAGAGAGCTTCAAACAAATATATGTATATATATATATATATATATTATAAATCACAGATATGAATATAAATATTGAATTTAATATATCAAAGAAATAAGTTATATATGTAACTTACCTTCCGTTATATATATATATTAATATATGTATATATATATTATATTATATATAATATATATATATTATATATATAAATATATATATTATATATATATATATATAATTATATATATATATAATATATACCTTACTTTTTTCTATATATATATATATATTATTATATATATATTATATATTATATATAATATATTAATTATATATATATATATATATATATAAATATTATAATATATATATATTATATATAAATATTATATATAATATATATCTATATATATATATATATATAACATATATATATTAATATATTATAAAGTATATATATATGATATATATAATATATATACTATATATATATATATATATAAATATAATATATAATATATTATATATTATATATATATATATATATATAATATATATATATATATAATATATATAATATATTTATATATTATTATATTTATATATATATATATATTATACTATTATATTTATAATATATTATATATACATAATATAT
>JABUQX010086425.1:0-26399 GCA_015478945.1 Trachelipus rathkii
TACTACTGCTGAATTCAATTAAATATATAATATCAGTATATATATATATATAATTATAATATTATTAAGTAATAACTATATAAATATATATATATATATATATATATATATATATTATATAATATATATATACTATATTGCATTTTATTATATATTAATACTAGTCATTTATTTGTTTGTTTTATTCATTATTATTTAATTCATTTATTATTTATTAGTAAATTATTATTATTATTATTATTATTATTATATATGATTATTATTATTTGTTATTACTTCATATAAAACTGTTTTTAATTTCTATGATTTCTCTATAAATATACAAATAGAACCATATAATTACTTCATTGGGCTCAAAAACGAAAACCATTCCGCTTAGTAGCCCATTTCCCGTCCATGTATTATTTTTTAATTAAATTTTGCTATTTTTAATGATAAGTATTATGTATAAGTATCATTGACAGAAGAAAGTATTTTTGATTTTTGAATTTTTTTTTTTTTAATTATTATTATTATTATTCATTATTAAATTATTATTATTATTATTATTAAATTAATGATCTTATTAATTATTATGAGATTATTTAATATTCTATTAATTTTTTTTTCTTCTTCATTAGTACTTTTATTATTATTATAAATTCTTATTAATATGAATAAAATATATGTTTTTTTTTTCAATATTAATTATTTTAGGAATTCTGATTGAATAATTTGGCGTACACTGCTTGACGAAGTAGTAGCCATCACCCGGCATTCCTTAACATCAGAAGGTTGGATTCAAATGAGATAAATTTCTCTTCGTACGGCGATGAAAGTCTTGTTATTCTCTATACAGAACTATAATTCAAAGATATATGTAAAAGGTTGAAAGGTTGAGAGAGTGAAGAGAGGTTGAAGGTTGAATCTTTATTAGAAATATACTTCCAAATTGAAACATAAGGTCCAGGTAAAAATTTCGAAGTTTGCAATTGCATTTTGTGCTTGGAAATCGCAATCAGTTGAACTTTATGAAAGTGCGATTGAAGTCACTACACAGGGTCACCAATTCACACTCTTGTAAGCTCAAGATTTTTTGACTCCAGACCTAGCTATCTTGAAAAATTACGGACTCCGACTCCAACTCCGACTTCCGACTCCGACCTACTTGATATTACTGACTCCGATCCCCCTCTTCAAATACCGACTCGGACTCCGGATCCACTCCGACTCCACTGCCTCTTCAAATTACCGACTCCCGACTCCGACTCCGACTCGATTCCGACTCACAACCCTGATTACAGATAGTTCTTGAGACAGTCGAAGCTGTTCCCAAGGCATCCGCGAACGTTCATGCAGGCGCGAAATGGGAGCAGGATCAGGATCAGAAGCCGGAGCCGGAGACCGTAAGTCGGCCACCCTATGTGTTGGAGTTTGAAATCAATCACTTTTTTGACATATGATGGCGTCAAAACATATGTTATCATGTATGGACAACTGTTTTATGGGTTCTCAGACCTTTATGAGGTAATAGGCGCTTTAAGTACAAAATATATTCTCTATTACCGACTAGCTTAACAAGAGTATAGTATAAGGCTATTGCGTTTCTTAGAAGCAAGTTGAGCTTGTTTTACAGGCTAGAATAGTGAAAAAAGCTATCACAAACTGTTGATGAGGACGCTTAGTTCATATAAGATTAATGATAGCAACCAAGAATAACACCATGAACAACGGAGCCACGCTTAGAGGAAGTCGTAATGCATTAAGGAATGCGGCGGCTCTAATGCTCAATCGAATGGAGTATAAAGCAATAAAGCAGCATTACTTCTCTCTAAAGCTAGAAACAGTCCGATATACATGATTATCACACATTTAGAGATTACTTAGGGATAATAAGTATATGTTCTAACGACGATTACACTATGAATTTAATTCTGCTTGGCTTAGCGGTCAGCAAAAATTGGGAAACAATGCACGTAACAGGACTGCTCTACTATGAATTCGACACTTAGTGCTTTTCGAGAACGTAGTTCGAGCAAGAAACGCGAGCAGTATATTCAATTATTTCCATGACAAAGGAGTCTTGGCTTTTTTCCGTGATTTCTTTTTATAACACTATCATGTCACTATTTGTGTATTACTCGATTTGTGGTGTCAGAAAAACGAGAGAGAGATTAGGATGGACGAATAACACTCTTTTTTTATGTGATAATAATAGAACAAGACTCGCCGCATATTCTAATAAATTAGTAACATAGTAAATTGTTATAAAGAGTCATCTCACACGGAAATTCCTCTAGCGACGAGATTGAAAATTTTAATTTTCATTATTCTCTATATCTAGGAGGTTCGATCAAGTTAGCGTTTATAAGCTCCTACAATCTTGGTGCAATCCCTACATAAATCTGTAACGGACGTGAGATCTCGAGATAGTGCAAGTCTCATACAAAAGAGAAAGTGATTACGATGATGAACCCACACGATATCACGTTTTGTTATCAAAATCACACTATTGCAAATGAAACTATAACTACCACTGACCGGGGGGTTATAAAATGGTAATTAATCTGCCTTCAGTGAGAAGCTGACGACACCAAGCACCAAGTGCGAAGTCAAGAGATAGGTGCAAAGGGACTAAATCTTATGCAACGGTGGGATTTTACACTTAGCTTAAATCATAATTATATGAGACATATTTAACGAATTAACTTGGCCGATATTTACAGTGTTTACGAATAATTTCTAAATAAAAAATCTGAAAATTAATTGAAGAAACTATGTTTTGCTGAGAGAAGGAATATGGCTAGAGAGAGTAGCTTATTTCATCTGGATACTCAATCATGATCAAGTAGTGGCATCTGAGCCTGAGTGTATTGCTACATTTTGATGCGGAGATTAATCAACTAATTAATCAAACAGCTAATTTTTACGTGTTTGAGAGTCGTTGGAGAAAAGTATGATTCAAACGGTCATTTGGATTAGTACAGTCGAATTAGTCGGCTCTAGGGCGGAACTTCTGCAGTAAGGCTCTCTAGAGAAGCTGGCACCGAAAAAAAGTTAGAGAACTAGTATGCCCCGTGGCCATTTTTATCGACACTAGGCGGTGTATATCACTACAGATTTTCAGGACTCAACTATAAGGACAATAGCGTCATCGGTCATAAACAGAACGCCAAGATTTACTTGAATATGCGATCCTTGCGTGTCAGTAATCAAAAGGACGCACAATCATTACCACATGACCAATGAAAATATATCTAAAATATTTTTATTATTTCTGAAAAGCTTACAGTATTTTTTTGTATTCGTTGAGAGACCTCATCTTTATACGAATTAGAAGTAACTTTAAATACTAACTTCCTGGCAACAGATGCCACTGCGATAGCTGTAACCTGACAAAATAATCATATTGCTACACTGTTGTTATGAGCGAGCAAATATTTGTATTTGTATAAAACTCGTGCACACAAATTTCGAGAAATATATGCAACCGAATCTTTACATCAGATTCCTACCAACATCGGTTGAAAATGCGTACACAGTTCAAGTTTATGGCAAGTTTCCACCTATGATGGCAGTTAATTCAAAATTAGGGGACTGCTCAACGATCCGTCGGACAGGTAAGAATACAAGATATATGATACGACGGAGAATAAATCGTCCGCCGACCCGACATTAACAAAATTTCCACTTAGTTCCAAATCGTCGCAAATAATTTCTCAATAGGTAAAATGGTCGACCAAAATTTTCTGTACTCGTCCCAAACCGTCCGACCACTATCAACAATGCAAATGGAGTGATCGAACACACACACCTATCCAACTGAACTTATTCGTTAACGATTATTATAAGAAATGACACCGTAGCACATTTACAAAAATGCTCTACATAATATATTATATATATATACTATTATATGTATTATTATATATATACTTAAACGATATAAAACCCTAAAAGTTTTAATCTGTTATATTGTTATCTTTATCAAATGGTAATTCTGATAGAACGCTTGAATAAGTGAATGAGTCACCAGGTACACTATTATAAACTATATATAAATTATCAAAAGCATCTTATTGCTCATAGATTATCAAATAATAAGTATATGTGTGGGAGTCTTAAAACTAAGAATCGGTTATGTTTTTTATACAATCGACGTTTTATATAAACTCGAGATTGAGCGTTATACCCATAATATACTCATATATATATATAAACAATTACCTATATATATTAAATATATACACCAAAACGTATATATATATATATAATATATATATATATAATATATAAGGTAGTATTATCACCAGTATCATTATTACAAGAGCATATGTCACTAGAAGATAGTAGAGAGGTGGTACTTAGATGTGGATTGAATGAACAATATTGATGACGAACAGCGGAATAATTGATTAACTAGAGGAAATGTACATTTCCTATAAGGTAATTTGAGAAGAAAAATAATACTTCTATTCAAGTTTATACTGATTAAATTTTTTTCCTGTATAGCAGATACAACACCCATAAGATAAATTTCGAGCATTGGTAGTAGTTAAACGAAGAAAGACCGCAAGGAAGAAAGGGACGGTGGAGGCAAGGGAATTTAATAACTTGAGAGCAAGAAGGTGAATGACGAACTGCAAAACTCGGACCCTTGTACGATGTCCGCGTAAGTGTATTTACGGACCACCTAGTGACACGCCACGATGGACTACAACACAGCTCTAAAGTGAAGCCAAGAAAA
The DNA here is from genome assembly GCA_015478945.1 of Trachelipus rathkii. Lineage (NCBI taxonomy): Eukaryota > Metazoa > Arthropoda > Malacostraca > Isopoda > Trachelipodidae > Trachelipus > Trachelipus rathkii. The sequence continues at coordinate 4,727 of JABUQX010086425.1, forward strand.
TGGTATACCTATTGGGATAGAATGTATATAATGCTACAGCTAGACAACACAACAGGGTAACACGACGCACTCTACCGTCCCACGCTCGGGCGTACCTTTAGGCAACGAGAAGCAGGCAAGGCGATAACTGTTGCAGTAGTATGAGAACTTATACTTTAATGACAATTGGACAAATATTGATATGGTATAAGACAAAATCTGCTTTACTTTTACGTACAACAAAGAAAAAAATATACCAACAAGAGGCAGTGCGATAGAGGTCCTGTGGGCAAAACATTCGAAAATTGGCCGAATTTCGAACAAGATCATAAATATACCACCCCCGTTAAGTAATTTCCAACTGCTGGGATGTGACAACACTGGGCCCTAGCGATAATCCCCCGCAGTAAGTGCTGACGACCCAAGGCCAGCGATGGCTAAAAGTAAAGGCGACGAATTATTCCCGGTATAAAAAGTATGTGTCACTCTTTCCATCCCGCGTTAAGGGAGGGGCGGAGGAACCCCGCGACAACCAAATACCAAAGAGCGGGGGTTCGGAGCCCTCCCGGAGGGGGGAAATAGTTTCCTACAAGCAAACCACAAGTTACATCGTAGTTCAATCACTCAAACTCATTGAAATGAGTAGCAAAGAAGAAAATGATACATCATCTACACGCACATAAACCATAGGCATTTTCGTGTGCGGCATAAAAAAACAACATATAGAACACTGAGAATACTCGTTTATTTCTTTACGCTTCTGTAAATAAAATCAAAAAAACAAAAAAGCTTATTTATGTTCCATAGAGATAAATAAGCTCTTTCCTTCACTGCAATACATTGAACAATTCCTAATTCCAACATAATATTGTCGTCATTTATACATTACATATTTTTTTATTTGTTTTACTTCTTTTTAGAAATATATTATACATTTAATTTTAATCTTATTACTTCATTTCAGGTTTTGAATCATTATTAGACTTTTAGAAATGTCCATGTTTCCTTTTTTCTTCTCTCTTAGGAGCTATTGATAGTTTTTTATGAGTAATATCTTAGTTACAGAATAATATTTTTTTTGTTTATTTATATTTTTTTATATATTTTACTACTATTTTTCCACCGCCAGCGCTAACATGTGGAGCAATTTTCATTTTTCCAAACACACACATTCAGAAAATGTATTCTTTCCGGTAGCTTATTGTAGTTCTTTTCGAGGATATGGATATGGGTTCCCTTCTCTTCTATCGAGGCTGACTATGAGACTATTAGCTGTACTTATACGGATAATTTAAAAGAAATAATATTAATATAATTTTTAGAATATTTTTTTATATGAGACTATAAAAGTAGCAACGCCGCACTAATATTAGTAATTATTAATATATATATATAATTTAATATTATAATAATATATATATATATATATAATAGTATATATTATAAAGATATATATAATTTATATAATATAATATATATAATATTTTTATAAGGGTATATATATTATATATATTAATAATAAATAATTAATAATAATATATATATAATAAATATAATAATATATTATATAATATATAGTATATATATTGTTTATATATACTATAAATATTCTAATATATAATATTATATCATATATATTAAATATATATTACTTATAATTATATATATATATATATATTATATTATTATATATATATATATATATATTAATTAAATATATATATATATATATATATATTATATATAATATATATATATATATATATATATATATATATTATAACATATATATATACTATATATATATAATACTAATATATATATATATATATATAATATAATATCTATATATATATATATATATTATAATATATATATAATATATTATATATATATAGTATATATTATAAAATATATATATATTTATAATATAATATATATATACTATTATTTATAAAAATAAAAATATATATAATCAATAAAATATAATAAATATATAATATCTATATAAATAACATATATATATATATATATAATATATATATATATATATATATATTATATTATAATATATATATATATATATATTATATATTATATAATAAAATTATATAATATATATATATCATATTACTATTAATATTAATATATATTATTTATAATATTATATATATAATAAAAAAATTAATATATATATAACTATATATATATATATGATATATAATATATATATTAATATATATATATATATAATATATATATATATAGTATACATATATTATTAATATCTAATAATACATATATAAAATATAATTATATTTATATATATATATATATAATATATATATATATATAATATATATTATAATATATATTACGATATATATAATATATATATAATTATATATATATATTATACGGTATATATATATATTTATTGGAATTAATATATTAATAATATATATATATAAATGTACCTCATTATATATACGGGGATATCATAATATATATATTTCCTCATATATTATATATTTAAAAAATAATGATTATAACTAATATATATATATATATTAATATAATATATATATATATAATATATATTGATAATTATATATATATGTTATTATATATAGTACGTCATATCATTTCTTTGGTCTGAGTATATAAATATATAATAATATATATATATATATTATATATATATATATATATATATTATTAATATATATAATATATATATATATATATATATATATATATATCCGTATAACCTATATAATATATATATATATATATATATATATCAATATTATATAAGGTATATATACCGTATATAAAGTATTATTATATATATTAGTGGTGTTATGTTCTTGTTATCTTCAAATATTATAATATATAGCCGTATTAATATATATAATATTAATATAATATATATATATATTTATAATATTTATATATATTAATATAATATATAAATTATACTAATATATATTAATTAATAATATATTATAATATATATATATAATATATATATATATTATTATAATATATATATATATATATTAATAATTAATATAATATATATATAATATTAAATATATATATATTATATATATAATATATATTAATATTAATATAATTATTATATATATATTAAAATTATATATATAATATCCTATATATAATATATATATATATAAATCAATATATACATTATACTATATATATTATACTATACTTTAATGTAGGAATACCTAACAAAAAGAAGAAATACTACAGAAGTTGTTTTTATTTTAAATATGTGCTGATGGGATGGAAATGTTTTATAAAGATTATGTATGAATATATAATATAGATAGTTTTATATATATTATATAAGTATATATTAGTAAAATATATATATAATATCATCATATTATATACTATAATATAATATATATATACAGATATTATATATATCATATAGTCATTAATAAAAATTTAAATTATAGAAATCCAAAATAGAATTTCTAATAAATAGGAAATAAAAGTATTGGTAAAACATATTCAGAAATTGTCGAAAGATATTGATGCAAATTTATTTTAGTAGCTAAAATGTAATAATGTACGACAAAAAAAAAGGGAGAAGATGTTGAGAAAAAATGTAGCTCGACATTTTTTTTTTTCACCTGAACGGTCAATTTGCTTAACCTGTTGAAGACACGACTAGAATGTCTAGTGGAAGGAAATAAAACTAGATGGGAAATGAACACAAGGTCGGAGATTCTTCAGAATTGTTTGGCCAAATATTATGTCGACGTATTTTGTCTTCCCTGTCGCACCATTTGGGTATAGGTTTCCGTTATTGGCTATAGTTGCAAGTTTAAAGTCCGCGATAGCACATGTATTGATGATAATATACTACTGGTAAACCTCCACCCAAAATTTATTCTTTTTTTTTTTTTTTTTGAATTATTTTGAGTAGTATCAACCAAGGGAAAAAAAAAATCCTACCCTGTGTTTGGTCGATCTGTGAGTCCATCTCGCCTCGACAATTACGAAGCGGTTTCAGGCATTAATATATATATAGTAAAATATAATTACCTTAAATATATATATATATTACTTATACTACTTATATATATAATAATATATAACATATATTATATAATATATATATTATAAAACCTTAACTTGAATATTCAAATGTGACTATCATTGTATTACATATACAGTAGTTAAATAAATGTCCTTTAGTCGGACATTTATAAAAGATAGTTGACCTCCGTTATAATTAGTGGTAGATTAAATTCTAGGTTAGGTTTGGTATTAGCTGATTAGAGCTCAGTGTTATGTTGTGTTCGGACACGTTATGTTACGGTTAGATTAGGATGTTACCCCACTAAAATCTGTAATGTTAATGATTTACCAACCTAAATTATTTAAAATAACGATTAAACCATTTTCTCATTTATTTTTGAGTTGTGGGGAGTCACAATCTTATAAAACTAGCCATATATATAATTATATATCTATATATAATCTTATATATTAATCTTCTATGGATTCTGTATGAGCTAAATTTCTATATATATAATTACATACACATATATTAACATATATCTCTGTATGTACAACATCTGTATATTATATTTACATGTAATTAATTATGTTATTTCAATATATATATATATATATATATATATATAATTATTTTATCACTAACATCATTCGCTTAAGCAAGTTTCTACATCCTTTAATAGATAAAAATGTTTTCAGCCTTTATATATCGTTAATGATAATAGTAGGCAAAACTGTTGAAATTCAAAAGGAGGTATATTCCATGTAGGATAGCCCGGAGTTCAATACGCCGTTTGAAGAGGTTGAAATATGTTTATATTTTTAGAATTATTTCATAACCAGAGGTTGTAGAAAAATGATTTAAAAGCCGATCTGGAGAAACTGACAATGAGGAATCGAAAGGAATCATAAGAAATGATCTAACGATTTTTGTGGGGCGCCAAAGAGCTGAGTTCAGTTCAAAACCTATGGAAGAGGTCTTCCAAACCTCGAAACGACCGTCACAACGAACCGTCACCCTCGGACGCGATCTTGTCGGCCTTGGAAAAGTATCGTCTCCCTCGAAAGTAATCTTCCCGGTCGGAAATGTGGCGTGTCCCTCAAAAACAGGTTCCCCGGCTTTTAAAACCCATAATTTGACGCATCAAGCGTCAATAAACGAATTTTGCAAAATGTTGCAAGTGTTGCTTTGCAACATCCGGTTACAACATTTCTCCCGCCGAAGTCGTTCCTCTTACTACTGACATTAATAAATGGATCATTAACTTTAAATTTGGATTTTCAACAGTCAAAGTTTTTATTTACTTCGAAAATCTGGAAGAGATTTTCTCGATAGCTTGGTCCAGGTATCAAAAGGTCCACATTTTATTTTTCATCTTGTTGCTCTTCTTGAACAAACTAGGTCAATTTTCTCAATTTTTTTTCCCAAGATTGTGAGTAAGGTGTTGCTGTAATTTACGTTTCTGGGAACCACTTCACATGACTCGTTGGACGGAGATCATTCCAATGATTATACTATGTTAATGGTTGAACAATCTTTGCCAATTTCAAACAACGTTGCCATCATTTATGGTAGCTGAATTTGAAACTAAGCTACTATATTATATATATAATATTATATAATAAGTAATATTAATATATATATATAGATATATATTATATATATATATATATATATACTATATCTATATAGTATATACCCTGAGGTATATCGTCCATATATGTGAGATATGAATATTATTACCAGGCAGTTTTTTTACTATTACTAGCTATATATATATATATATATACAATATAGTAATATAATATATAATATATAATATATGATATATAATATAAGTTATAGTAATACCTATACATTATACTAATATGATAACTTACGTTACTACAATTCTATGTATTGAGTCACGTAATTTATATAATAAGTTTTATATATTATATATATAAATTCGTCCAACTAGATAGCTTTCAATAAGTTATTGTTGCAAACTCTAGTAAGTATGCAGAAAAACAATTTGCATATTCGAAATAACAACTTTCAACAGTTTATAACTAGTGAAATTTCAGCATATATACACCCATACTATAAGCAATTACGACGTTTAGTAAGTTAATAAAAAAAGTTTTTGTTTTGAGTTTGTAAGGAGAAAGAGGTTATATTTTATTAGAATGAAAATTATAATTCATTGAATTGTGATTTTATTGTATAGAGTTGACTGATTCATATAAGTCAGAGCGAGATAAAAATGTTCAGTATTATGTTGAAATATATTTCAGGATTAATTATAATGTTTCAATTAAAATCATTTAATTTTTAAGTTATATTAATATATATATTATATATATATATATATATATATATATATATATATACTTAATAATATTAAATATATTAATAATATATATAATATTATATAATATAATATTAATATATAGTTATATAAATATAAATATATATATATATTATATAATATATAATATATACTGGAAATTAAAAATGCGTTTTAGATTTTTAATAGAATAGTATTCATTATCTGATCATCATCCGATCTCTCCTATCACCAGAGTTGAGGTGAAGGCTATCGTAAGCATACACTGAACAGAAAAATGTAAGAGAACATGAACCCAAGTCGATAATAGAAAAAACCCCTCCTTTAGCGTCCCTCTTTAAACCCCCAACGTGGAGAACTAATCGCATCTGAAAAATCCACCCATATATAATGATATAATATAATATAGTATATTATAAGAGAACTTTTAAGATAAATAATCTATATTAAAAATAAATAATATAATAAAAACCTATTTATATTAAAAGTATTAGTAAATTACTACTATATATAATATATATATAATATACAATAAATAACTAATATAAATATATATATACAGTCATTACGAATATATATATATTTATTTATATATATATTGGAGGATTATATATATATATATAATTATATAATATATATTATAATAAGTATTATAATATAAAATCCATATACTATATAATATTTTATATAGAATATAATTATGTACAATATATTATATAATTTATATTATATATATATGGACATAAGTCTAGTTATTGACCTTTTTGATCTAAGTAAATTTTTAATTTTAAACTTATTAAATGAATGGAAATTCAAAACAGAATGTAAAAATCGTAGGGAAATGTATTTTTAAGTTATAATTAAAAACAATACTAACCTACTCTTGTAGGTTTTACTTTAATTGGCATTATTAAATATTTTAGGAAAAATTTTGCCGAACATTTTTCATATACTCGGTTGCAGTCTTAACTTGAAACTCGTCGGGGAAGGGTGTGCATTTGTCTCGAAAATGCAGTTTTTTTTTAAAGAAAATGATCGTGCGACTATCCGTATTTACACATGAAAGTGTTAAATAAAAAAGTCTCATTAAATTAAGTTTAAGAAAAAATTGTTTATTATAAGTTTTTTTAAGTTGCTAATTATAAATTGTTAAGATATACCAAAAACATCTTTTTTCGACGCCCGCCATTTTGTTTTGTCGATGGAACCTTTTTACGTAATAGTTACCAAATCACCGATTCAGAAATATGTATATGTTAATGAACTCTATGGAACGAGAAAAATAGATTTTATGTTGTTAATTTAAGTGTAAATTATTATATCCTTTAGAGTTTCTCAAACCTATTTCGTCTATCCGTTATATCTTTGTTATTTGAAAATCACATTATTTTCAGCGAGAACCCCCAATGTATTTTGGTCTTTTACCAAAAAACAATTACATAAACCACATGACATTCATTACTTTTAATTAATTTAATGATAGTGTGCTATATTATCTGCGTCTGTGAGTTTAAACTTACAAAAATTCTAATAAACCGAGAATTTTTTACAAGTGACGAGCAAAACCATTAAAAACGCAACTTTATAATATTAAAGAATATTCTTTTATAGTCCACAAATTAAAACAACACATACATCAATGTTTAATTTTAAACAAGGCATAATCAATTTTAATTTTATAAAACACAATCTAGTATGTGAAGGATGAATCCTGATGAATTTTTATACAAATTTGGATGAATATCCAGGTTCGATTTACTTCAAAAACAGTCCGCAGTCTGCCGCGTTCGGCTAACCATGCAAAACTGAGTTCGCTTTTTTAGTAGTCCCAGCGATTTCACAGCAACTAAATCCATGTTTCACACAGATTAGCATAAATATAGTATAAAAACTGAAATTTAATTCAATCCAACACGGCAGAATACTAATGAAGTCTATATATACAATTAACTAATAATTTGCTGTTGTGTAGTAAGAGGTTTAAAATTTCAGTGCCAAATTTTAAAATATTAAGCTAAAGTTGAATTACAAATCAGCATCGCCCCTAAACCATGTTTCAAACACCCCCCTATTTTTTTCGCAGCCCTCTGTTAACTGCGTGCCTACCCTTTAGGCCTCCAGCGCCAACAAGGGGGCGTTATCGCCCACTTTGAGAAGACTGATATATATAAATAAATATAATATATATATATATATGGGTAAGTTGTAGACACTACAGCCAGTTAACTTATCTGGGAATTTCTTGTTAAGGTTATTACATCAACAAGTAGGGCTCGAGCCGACGGGGAGCAGAAGGGGGGACGATTTCAATATACCCAGTAGGGGAGGGCGGAGGAACCCCCGCGACACACAAATATATATACCAAAGACGGGGGTTCCGGAGACCCTCCCCGGAGGGGGGAAAAATAGTCCTACCTGTCGTTCCCCCGGAAAGGCCGAGAGACCCCGACTCTGCACATCTGCGTTCTACCCTTGGGTATTCTTTAGTTAAAAAAAAAAATAAATAAATAAAACTGTACGGAGTCATAAAACAAAACAGGTCCTATATATATTTGAATCATCAAATCCCTATAATAAAAAGTCTATTTATGGTTCCATAAAGATCCCCTGTACTATTTTTTTGGGCTAACGAGTACCGTTCAAAAGGTAATAACTAGCACTTTCTCCTATAATATATATAATATATATATATTATATATATATATATAATATATATATGTATTTAGTATTTATCTCGCCTTACACATGAAAAATATCTATATATATATATATATATATAATATATTTAAGTATTGATATATATGTATATATATATTATATAATATATATATTATATAATATATATATTAAAATATTATATAATATATATATATATATATATAATATATTATATATATTATATATATATATAATATATATTATCATATATATTATGATATATATATAATATATATATATACTATGTATTATATAATATAATATATATTATATATATATATATATATATATATATATATAATATAATATATATATATATATATATATATATATATATATATTATTTATATTATATTCATTTCCTTATAGGCTTCCTACAAATTTCTAGATACAGAGGGAGTTTTAAAACAATTTATAATTGAGTCGAATAAAATGGAATTTTAAAAACCAAAATAAAAGTTTTTCGTATAATAATTAATTAATTTAATTATACTGTTATTTGTATCTAGATTTCTTAACCCAAGTTCCTCTTCTAGAATAACAAGTTAAAAATTTGTAAAGTTTTTGACAGTCTCTTCAAAATGTCCTTTCTTTGCTAAGTAAACTTCAAATTAATTAAGGAGATGAAGAGTGACAAGTGACATGCTCGAGTCAGCTAAACTATTTATTCAAAATAAAAATCCGTAATATGTCTTTTACCTAACTGCGGTATAAATAAAATAAGGCTAATCCGATTGTGATATTCAGAGAGAGAATTCAGGACAAAATACAAACTTTCTCTCACCTACACTTGTGTTCCATTATAAATTCCATTCTCTTCAAGATAAAAAAAACTATGTTTTATGTTTATGTAATTCTTTCAGATGTTGAAAGGGACTGTAATTATTGCTCTTATTTTTGCCGGAATCTTTTCGGCTGATGTGACAAATGGTCAAAGGATTAGTAAGTATTATACCTATTATAAAAAAAAATTAGTCATTATATTAAATATATCTGCTACATAATAAAATAATCATTTAAAGGATATGAAATGAATCTTGATTATTTTCTCTATTAATAAAGCTAAAGAAGATTGTAAGACAAAAAATGGAATATACTGTCCCAATCAAAAGTTTGGAATGTGTTACATCCCTAGGAAAGAGAAAGTCTCTACATTTCAAGAATCTGCTGATTTATGCTCTGAAGTTAGTGCAAGATTACCTCGCTACAGCTTCCAAGATTATTCCAACTTCCTTAACTGTAAGTGACTAAAATTTAGTTAGTTTCTTCACTAATAAGACTAATAATATATATATATATATATATATATATATATATATATATATATATATATATTATATAGTATAATATATATATATATAATAATATATAACATATAGTATATAGTATTATATATATATTATATATATAATAATATATAATATATATATATTATATATATGTTATATATATATATATATATATTATATATATTTGCTACCTGTTGTCGGAGTTGGGCACATTAAAAACGGGGGGGGGCGGGGGGGAAAGAGGAATAATCGGAAAGATGGGATCTTCAACCGAACTATGTCAGAAAGTTTTGAAACTTTTTTTTTGTCTGAGGAAAATATGTTCCGCGTGAGTGAGGCCAATTATTAATTAGAAGTAGCTGCCAAATATTTATTTAAATCTACCTGAAATATTAAATTTATATAATATGAAAACAATATGACAATATGAAAGGATGATATATAAAATAATATTAATTTTTAAAACAAATTCAAGAAGAGTAACAAAATTTTTAATCCATTTCTTTTCTAAAATTAGCTAATTTAAATAGACATTGAGGTGACATCTGAACCTAATTTCGGTGAGGAACAGTCAAAATTATACCTGTTAGTTTCTTTTATATAAATGATATTAAAACACATAATTTGGAATTAAAATGAAGAAGCTGCTAACAAAGTAATTTTCTGGTCTAGTGTGAAGGTTTCGACGTGGGTTGACTCAATATGAAGATTATTATCATCGCATGGTTCTGGGGCTGGGAGCCCCCCTTCAGCTATTTCAGGCTTTCCATGAACGCCCACCAAATACATTCTTGTGATTGAAACCACGCATGTATCGCATAGGCAGGAGATGGTGTTCCAGAACTATAAAATATAATAATAATAATAATAATAATAATAATTAATAAAAATAATAATAAAAATAAATAAATATAAAATATTATTTAATATTGATATAATATTTATATAGATATATACATAGATTTTATATTAACATTAAATTTGTATATTTATATATATTATATTTCAAAAGGTACGAAAATTCCCATGCTTCCTTTCCACCTTTTTCTTGAGAATTCCTTCTACAGAAGAGACAGTGTTTGGTTACCAACCTTTGTGAGATCCCAGAAGTGAATGCTGTCGCTCAATGCTTGTCATCAAAGGATTAAATGTTCTTTGTGAGATTTCATTTTAATCTCTTTTTTAAAATTATAAAGGATTCTCTGTAATGGATTTTACTGGATATGATTAAAATGTAATATTACTGTATTAGTAATAATTATTAGCTTGTAAACGACTAAATAAACATTTAATGAATAATAATGTTTTAGAATACCTGGGGTTAATTTAATAATAATAATAATAATATTAATAATAATAATAATAATAATAATAATAATAATAATAATAATAATAATAATAATAATAATAATAATAATAATAATAAAATAAAACATATACAATTGCTATAAATATGAACTGTATTACCATTTAAAATTGTGAATAGAGTATTTCACATTTACCTATTATTAATTAATATAATAAAATTAAGATATAAAGAAAATAAAAAATAAAAGAAATATATAAATATAATAAAATTAATATATAGAAATACATATAAATATATAATAAAATATATACTATAAATATATGAACTGTCATTATCATCACAGTATTCATATACTTACATAAAGTAGGTCAAATAGAGAGGGAAATTATCGAACAAATTATTCAAAATTTCAACGGTTGTATTCGAAAGAAAGCCTAAGTCGAAATGTAAGCAGCGTTGTGATTGGTAAATAACAAACAAATATTTCATCTCCTTTTTAAATGACAGTTTCCTCTTTATGGCGTTTTCGAACACAAAGTAATTAAATGATTTTTATAAAATATATTAAGAATCTTCCTTAAAAATTTTTTATCACGATAAATACTAAAAATATTAGTGATTATAAAAATAAACTTTGGTTATATACGATACCGCATTATTTTAGTTTCACTTTTTGGCGGCAAATTTTGCCGCAGAATAGTACACTCACACACACGCATGATGGTCCAAAAATTATAACATTGGATTGAAGTACTATAATTTTAATTATATCTATACTATGTTATCATTTAGAAAGGTGAATAAATTAAAGCGTTTTCGCTTTTGTCATTTGTGCTTAAACACGGCAAGAAATGCTTTCACAGTTTTAGCACAAATTTCATGGAAAATAGAACGTCGTGTTCTAAATTTATTTTGTCCTACAAACAATTGAAATCGGCTGTTGTGATGAAATCCGGAGATTTTGAATAAACAGAAATAAAAAAAAAAAACAAATAATTTATATTACACTTAATTGATCAACTATTGTGATGGAGTTCAACATTTTGGAAGATTTAGATTTAAAGCTGATTTTATTGAATGAAACATCATCAGTTGTTACAAATTCAAATGGGACAACAACGTAGTGAAAATAATAATAATTGATTTCTTTACAATTATATCAAACAGGAAAAAAAATATGAATACCAGACAAATATTTGGCACAATCTTATTATTTTTAGTCATGGTCAAAAACCTTCCTTATTCATTATGCTATCAGGTTTCCCTATTTCTTAAATTCTAAATAATTTATGTTTACCATTGTAAAGCCATATCCTGTAATACTCTAACCCATATCTAAACAGTTGAAAATTCTCAAATTTTACGTGATAAAGGAGAGAGTATCGGTCATACGAGCTTCCAAACCGGAAAGTTGTTTGAAGATAGGGTGTGTTCCACGGAAAATAATATTGAATAATAGTGAAACGAAACGTTCCAGAATTCTCTATCATAGTGTAATAATTTAAATATTATTAATCTATGGTTCTATTTTCAATTCTACAGCAGTAAGATTTCCGCTACTGCAGTAAAATTTAAATATTCTTAAATACAGAAATTTCTCCCTATAGTTTTAACTGCAGTAATATTGAATAGGGCAGTATAGATTACATCTATAATATGTGAATTGTCCTGATATAAACACTTTTAGGGATAAAATATATATGATAAGTCTTATTTATCAATTCTATTTTTTTTCAATAAGGCAAAATTTCAGGTTTCACTTCACCCTGGACCCCTGGGTGAATTGAAACGCCTACACATGTCTGAAAATCTATCAGGTTTCCCTATTTCTCAAATTCAAAATAATTTATGTTTACCATTGTAAAGCCATATCCTGTAATGCTCTAACCCATTTTTAAACAGTTGAAAATTCTCAAATTTTGCCTAATAAAGGAAGAGAGCATCGGGCATACGAGCCTCCAAGCCGGAAAGTTGTTTTGAAAAGTGTTTAGTTTTGTAGAGTTAAATTTTGAAGTGAATATCCCAAATGTGAAAATATTTTTATATTAGTGAAGTAGGAAATTGATATTGCATTCTGTTTAAACTTGTCATTTTCTTAAAAATTAAAGAATTTTCCCATGGGTAAAGCGCAAAAAGAAGCGTAATAGATTATTGGAAGATAAAAGGAATGCCACTTCGAAATCTACAACTGATAAAGTGGGGGAGAGAGGTATGGTTTCTGAGTTTCTAGAATCTTCTGGATCTTCTTTATCTGATACTGATTCATTAATCAATGTGATGTCAATCTGGAGATGCATCAGGATGATGTTTATTATTTCCTGCAACACAGGAATTTACTGTTCGACCTTCTACGTGCCGTTCTGGTACAGCTCCATTGAAAAATTTGGAAGGTTTCAATAGTAGAAACATTATCAAGACCTCACATGAGGATTCACATAGGACTTTGTCTGATGGGTATACCCGAATCCAAACAGTATTTCTGACTTTAGAGCGAATATCTGTTTGATACAGTAAAGCAGGGGTGGCCAACCTTTTGCATACCATACGCCAATTTTTTTCACAGATGAGTTCAGATGCGCCATATATATATCATATATATAAAATATCTTATATATATATATATATACATATATATATATATATATATATATATATATATATATATATATATATATATATATATATATAATATATATATATATATATAACAGAATATATGAATTCTCTATTAATTATATTTTTAGAATTGTTTGATTTAAAAATACGGCACTAATTGCTAATATGCTCACTTGTGAAAAAAATAAAAAACAAATGATTTAAGAAATATGAGAGAACACTGCCTCACTATCACTGATGATCACAAAATTTCAACTGATGATCATTGACGATGTTTTATTACACAGAAATTTAAAATCATGTTTCAAACATGAGTTTTGGCGGGAAAATATATTGAAATGTGGGAGTCGCCGTTACAAAAAAAATGCATAAACATTACGGTATTTGTTACATACTTCTTTATATCTTGCCAGATTTAACAAATTTCTGGAAATAAAATGAATTTTTTGTTTTCATTAAATAAATTCGTAAGAAATAGGCTGACGTAGCCCAGTTAAAATATAAAATCTTCTAAAATTAGCCCGTAGCAATGCGCCACTTAAAATCATCCAATGCGTCACGTTTGGCGCATGCGCCATGGGTTGGCCCCCCTGCAGTAAAGCAATGATTACAGGAATGTTAGATTTCTTTTCTTGTCATCAACTGACCCTAACAGAACCGTTAAATCAGTTAGCCCTTTTGGATTGCAGAAAGTAGTTTATATTGCTGCAGGAGGGTGAGTCGGTGCAGTATGCTCGAAATTTTAATTCTGGAAGCTTGTTAATTGAAACTAAAAGTGATAAACAAACCTTTAATTTACTAAAAACTACGAAGATTTTTAGTGATAATTTTCCTGTGTATGTAACAGTAGCCAAGAACTTAAACATTACAAGGAATAATTTATGCTCCTGAATTGATGTCAGAAACTGAAAAGGACCTTCTAAATAATCTTAATTAAAGAACAACATGTAACTTTTGTACATAGATTATATAAAGGTAAAGGAAAACTTTTAACTCCTTTTATTGTTTTTACATTTAAATTATTTTGTTGGTAAGTTATTTTGTGGTTTCTTGGCTTATGATATCAGATCTTATTATCCCAATCCTCTCAGATACTTCGATTGTCAAAAATATGGACATTGTAAAAAAATTTGTAAAAAATGAGCTGAAATGTGTTTTTTTATACTGGTAGTCATCAAACTAATACATGTCCTAATTAAACTCTTAGATACTTAAATTGTGGAGATGAGTGTGCCTCATATAATAGATCTTGCTTTCATTATCGTAGAGAGGTGGAAATTGTTATTATAAAGTTGATGAAAAGTTGTCTTTTTAAAATGCTCGACAGATATGTAATCGTCAATCGTCAATTGATTTTGTAATAAAAATAATAAACAAAATAATACAATAACTTATTATGCTGCTGCCAAGGATAAAAATGGTAATTCTTCAGAGGCAATTTGGGTTGGCTCTCGACAATGTCAGGATATTAGGCAAATTAGGAATCCTCCCCCCCCAAACTTTGGAACAGACCTCAATTTTTTTGGCAGATTTGGGTGTTATTTTAAAACCGACCTTTCCTCTCGAGAAGTGTCATATGAAATGGTAAATCTTTTGAACTCTTTAAATGTTTATGATGATTTTACTCCTGATCAGTGTTATAACTATATTTGGTAACCCAATTTCAATTTCTCCTTCTCATGATGACTCTTCCATCTAAACTTTCTGTATAGCAGTGATTTAATTCATGGATTTAAGTCACATTTTCCATTTCTTCATGAATTTTCCCCTTTATTATAGTTTTGTAGGAGAAATATTTACAGGACAAATAATCCAGTGTATTTATGTATATATCACAAAATTATTTTTGTTGTAAGAACCGAGAAGGTAGAGGAGATGGGATTTTGTTGGGCATTCATTCATCCATGTAATTTAATCCTCTAAAAATAAATACAGGTTTGAAGCTTATTGGTGCACCAATTTATTTAAACATCTCACTTTTGTATTTTTTTCTGTATATATGCCATCTGAAATGGGAAGTTTTAAAGCTAAATTGGGTAGTATTTTATTACAAGTGTCTCAGAATATTCCAGTTTTTGTAACTGGCTATTTTAATGGACATCATCCTATGTGGGGTTCAAATATTGCAGACTCAATGGGTAATGAAATTGTGGAATTTATTATGGAACGTCAATTGATTCTTCCAGAGTCTACTTATTGATCTGATTCTAATGGAATTGAATCGTTTAGATTTATCCATAGTGTCTAAGGAATTGATTGATTTGTTAACCTGGAATATTTTGAGTGATGACTCTGGGATTAACCATTTTCCAATTTTGTTGCAGAATCTATATATCACATCTGAGAAGTATAGAAGGCCTAAATGGATAATCAATGATGGTGTTTAGAATAATTTTTATCAAGAACCAAAAAAAAATAAATAAATAAATAAATAAATAAATAAAATTACCAAAACACACAGCGAGGCATAAAGATGTTAAAAAGTAAAAAAAAAAATATCAATATTTCACTTTTTAAAAAAAAAACTATTTTTTTTTTTTTTTGAAAAAGTTAAACATTGATATATTTTTTCTACTTATCCGATCAACATCAAATTTTCAGGGCTTCTATAGTCCGGCCAGATGCATCTTTTTTACTTAGATAATTTTCTTGTATACTCAAAAGAAAAATTTCTAAAAATTTCAAAAAAAAAAAAAAAAATTTAAATTTGTTCCAAGAACAAATCCAATACTGCATATGCAAAGAAATTATCTAAATAAAAAATATGTATCTCCCCCGACTACATATGCTCTGAAAATTTTATCCCGATCGCATGAGGAAAAAAAAATTATCGCAATTTTTAATTTTAAAAACCAAAAAAAAAAAGTAGGTTTTGAATTTCAACATTCCTGAGCACAAATTTCAAAAAATCAAACAACTGCTTCGGGACTTTTGTAGATAATGGACCCATCTATGTATATTTCAAGTCTGAAGTCATTTAGAAAAAAATTGTAGGAGTTGATGTGAAAAATGTCAAAAACATAGGTTTTGAAAAATTTAAAATTCTGAAAAAATTACAACAAACAGAAAAACATATGAAAACGACGTTTTAGAGGTCAGAAAAAGCTACAGATTGCTGTTTTCGAATCAAAATTGGCTGAAAATTAAGAATTTTATATCCATTTTTAGATAGGGGCTAAAATGGGGTCCTGCTGGCTCTAATATTAAACCCTTTCCTTCAGTTAAAGAAGAAATGAGAATGGCGCGAGTCAGAATCCGTGTAAAATGAAAAGACATATAGCAATTTATTTTAAACGGGTTTAAGCACAACACCTACGGTTTTAATAAATTGTTATTTTAATCTTTACATATCCAGTTTTACGTTGAATAATTGTAATTTTTTTTTCTTTCGTAAATTTGTGAGGGTGTACGAGTGCGTGTATGCTTTAAACTTTCTAAATTTTTCATATTTACCTTTCTAATATTGTGAGTGAAGGGGATTTAAAATCTCATTTTTAACTTTTAAGGTTTTTTTTTAGTGTGTGAATAATTTTAACCTGTTGTTTTTTTTTGGTGTTTGTTTTTGTTTGTTGTTTTTGTTTTGGTGTGGTTGTGTGTGTGTGTGTGTGTGATGGCAGATTTGCAAAGGCGCGGGCTTACTATCAGCTTTACTAACATCCGTGGCTTGCAATCTAACTCTGCATCCGTGGAACACCACCTCTTCTAACTCTAGCCCTAACCTTTTGCTCCTGTCTGAGACCCCAGATGGCTAGGAATTCATCCTCTTACTCGTTTAATATGTCCAACTATAACTATTTCAAATAATTTCGATTCTAGACTTGGAGTATGTGCCTATGTTAACATAAACACTCCTGTAACATGTCTCGTGAATCTAGAATCTCCTAATTTCGATGTTTCATTATGGCTTAAATCTTTCTCCCTTCTAACTACATAATCTTGTGCTTCTGCTACTGCTCTCCTAACAGAACAGATTTTCCATGCCTTTTTTGGAATATCTTATAACTTCTCACGAGACTGTTATATCTTCCTCATCCAAATACTGAGGTCCTTTTTAGGATTTCAATGTACATAACACTGAATGGTTGGGGTCCTCTCACACTGATTTAGGTGGGGAGGAGGCGAATCATTCAGCATTCTGCACGATCTGGAGCAACTAATTAAAAGAACCCACACACATCCCGGATCGTCCTAACCAATTCTTGAACACACTGACCTATGTTTATGCAATCCGTCCTTTCTCTCTTAAAATACACCACTTTCGCTCCTATCGGTAAATCTGACCACTAACCTTAATATCTCTTAATTTTTTAAATACTTTCTTCTCCAAACAGCTCCATCCCTGCCCTACTCGGTTTTTTCTGGTACTTTGATCGTCGCTTCTACGCTAACTTAATGGAATGACTGCTTTGTTCTGGTGACGCTTCGAACGCTTCTGCTGACAAGGTGGGAGCTGTAATCGTTGATGGGATGAGCAGGTGTATTCCTTCTTCGACTAAATCTTTCTCTCCCATAATCCATGGTTCGATCGGTCTTGTTCTCTGGCCATTCAGGCTAGAACAGTGCGTATCGGAGTGGAAAAATTCTCGTTCTCCTATCACTCTTAGTCTAATTTCATTCTGCTAGAAATCGTTGCAGGGGTAATCTTCGACCGAGCAAAGCAAGCTTTCATCAAAAGAAAGTGCGCTAACTTCCTTGGTTCTACTGACAAATCTTTTAGGCCTCTTGCCAAAAAACATCTCTAAACAACTTTCTGTAAATTTGTCTTTCCTCCTCTTTATTCGCTCTGATGGTTCTGTTTGCCTAATTCTCAACTGAAAGGGCCAATCTCTTCGCCTCCTTTTTTCCTCTAACTCACCCTGGACGACTCTGGCATCCCTCCTCCTCCTTCTCTCGTCAGGTGTCCTATGCCTTTTGCCTGTGATTACTTTCGATCGGGTGCATGGGCTCCTGAAATCTACGAACGTTAGGAAGGCGGGTGGCCCGGATGGCATTCCTCCCGAGTTTTTGAGGAGTGTGCTTCCGTGCTGACCCGCCTCTCGTTCAACTATATTCTCTATGTCTCAATAACAGCACTTCCCTCAGTGTTTGAAGCACGAACATGTCCAAACCGATTCGAAAAAAGGTAGCAGCTCTGATCCTTCTACACTAATGCCCCTATAGCTTTCTTCTTGTGTTCCTTCTACAGATCTTTGCAAACCCTTCTCAACTCTCATTTCTTAAATCATCTGGAATCTCATTCACTTCTTTCGATCGCCAGTATGGCTTTCGGCGCTCGAGTCTACTGGCGATATACTTTCCTATCTTACTGATTTTACTGGTTTTCCGCCCCTTAGGAACTACGGGGAGACTTGCGTGGTGGACGCTTTTGAAAATATCCAAAGCATTTGACCGGGTTATGGCACGCATCATGACATATCCAAAGCTCCCTTCCTTTGGGTTTCCTCCTTCACTTTGCTTATTATGTCTAGTTTTCCTCTCAAATCGCTCAATATCGCTTTGTTGACCGGGGCGACTTCTTCTTTTTCTGTTAATTTGTGGTGTTTCTCCCTGGGGGGGTGGGGGTTCGTTCCTTATCTCCTACTTATTCTTACTTTTCATTAACGATCTTCTAACCGCCTGGACATCTAACTCTATCCACTCGACTCGATGACTCGACCCTTCATTCTTTCACTCATTTCAATTCTGCTCCCTCTTTTTACTTCTAGATTGCCTCTCGTCTTAATCTTTCCGATTCCTATTCTCGCTGATCTGGATAGGATTTCCGGGTGGGGTCGTCTCACCTTGTGAAATTTAATTCTTTAAAAAACTCAACTTCCTACAAATCTTCCTCTCTAAAACACCTTTCCAACTTTCTATCTCTTTCGACTATCTCTTTCTCGTCTCTCCTGTTGACAATATAAACATCCCTTGGCCTTAACAATAAACAAAAAAATGTCTTTGGAAACCTCACATCACAAACGGGTTTGCTAGGGCGGCCTCAAAGAAACTTGGGGGTTCTGTTTAGACTGCGAGACTTTTTTTCCTCTTCTAGTTGCTCCAGCTATCAAGGGTCTCATCCGCCTTGTAATGGAGTACTGCTTCATATCTGGGGGGGGCTCTTGTTTCACTCGGCCTTTTTGAACAGGGTCGAGTCAAAGCCAAAAGACTTTATAAACTGTTTTCCCGTATTTCCAGCTACTTTGACCCTCTATCTTTGCGCGCGATGTTGGTGCTTTAATCCTTTTCTATAGGTAACCGCAGCGGCAGGTCCTCGAGGGAACTTGTCACTCGCGGACTACCGCGTACCTCCACCCTTACGACGTCCTCGTAGCACAACAGTCTGTGTCTGCGCATGAGTTTTTGTGTGGATATGGCAATTATCAGGCTAGTTCGCTGCGGTGCTTCCTTCTTTCCAGCCACTTCTGTTCTGTGGGAATTCTCTTCCATCTCTTTGTGTTTCCTGCTGAAATTTAATCTCCCTCACCTTCAAAGCCCTGCGTCTGTGCTCATCTGCGTAATTTGCGGTTAGTTGTGTACTTCTGAGGCGTGCAACAACCCCCCTCTCCTTGAATAGGGCTTCGCCCGTGAGTGGTGGTGACAATCTGTAAAAAAAAAAAAAAAAAATTGCAATTCCTCTTTTTGATGTTTTTCAAACCAGTTAGAGTGAAGTTCATGAGCCACATATCCATACTTACCAAGTTTAATGAAGTGACTCTATCGAGATCTATTAAAAATGTTACGAAATTTTGTATATATATATATATATATATATATATATATATACCTATAATGTTATATATATATATATATATATATAATATATATATATATATATATATATATAATATATATATCATATGTATATATAATAATTATATATATATATATAAAATATATATATATATATAATTAATATATATATATACTATATATATATATATATATATAATCTATATATAATATATATATATAATATATATATATATATATATATATATAATAATATTATATTATATATATATATATATAATATATATATAGGACCTGTTATGTTTTAAGACTCCGTGAGTTTTGATTTATTTTTTTAATTTTTTTTATATATATTTCTAGTATAATGATCCTAACAGTCAATTTAAGGGGTGACGGACATGATTCAAAAATATATAGGACCAGTTACGTTTTACGACTCCGTCAGTTTTAAATTTTTTTTTTTTTTTTTTTTTAACTAAAGGAATACCCAAGGGTAAACCGAAAAAGATGGCAGAGTCGGGGTCTCTGCCTACCGGGGGAACGACAGGGTAGGACTATTTCCCGCCTCCGGAGGGTCTCCGGAACCCCCGTCTTTGGTATTGGGGTGTCGCGGGGGTTCCTCGCCCCTCCCCACGGGTATGGAG
>JABUQX010086426.1:0-12590 GCA_015478945.1 Trachelipus rathkii
CAGTCAACTATATTGTAGCTTGGCTATCATTTACTAATATTTTAAATATTTGTTGTCTTTTTCGACAAATGGTTTCCTGAAAGAATGCAAAAAGAGTTTCCCAGAACTATAAAATCATGAATTGATAGATGATCTGGTGTAGTTTATAGTTGTAACACATTACCTCTAATATTTAAATTCTTTCAAATAAATTTGGATACAAATAAATTTGAACACTTTCCCGACTAACCCAAGCAGAATTTCTTTCCATCATGTTAAAATTCATGACAGTAAATTGAATAATATGAATAAGCATAAATACTCATTATAATAATTAGGAGAATAGGCTTAGAAAACTTGAAAAGCTAAATAAATGATTTGAATTTTTTTTGAATACCTTTTTGATTGATGTCATTAACGAAGCATGTACTGTCGCTGAACCATTTTCTTCGGATATTGTTTCTAGAGAATCATAGTTTATAAAGCTGGAAGAATTTGTGTGATTGAAATTAATACATATAAAGGTATCCTAATTCAAATTAAACACACTTTCGAGCACTATCTGTTTAGGGAACAACATAATAATGTTAATCTCTGTTCTCTGTAATGAAATTTGTCAAGTTAAACATTGTGCTATCTTCACTTACATCCACTCAGTGAGTTTCTAAAAACAGCTGTGATATCCTCCCAGTTAGAATTTAAGCTATTAACTGCAAAATCGAATACTTTATCAAATTCTGCAGCGAACAGATATAAACATGTTCTACCTTATTATTACTAAAATAATTATATAATTAATTTATTACACATTTATTCTTATTTAGATACAAGATGTAAATCCCGTAGATTTATTTCAAAATATAAAATTTGGTAATTTAATTTAATTTCATTCTTTGTTTTCTTATGAATTTAGTAGTATAATTTTGTTTTACAATATATATATATATATATATATATATATATATATATATATATATATATATATATATATATATATATATATATATATATATATATATATATATATATATATATATATATATATATGTGTGTGTGTGTGTGTGTATATTGCAATTGTTATAATAAAAAAGCTTTCTCATTACTTTCACCAAATTACATATTGTTAACAACAAGCAACTCGACGATACCCTTCTTTCATTCACCATTATTATTACCATCAACTCTTTTATTTCAGCACTTATAATAATCTTTTCTCATAAGGGCAAAAATACGTTCATTACCACTAACGACATATAATAATAATAAAGCTATTCTATTTTATTTTGCTTCCTCTTCCAAAAAAGGACTTTGATATCTCCGCATTTGTGAGAGAGCTTCAAAGACGATTCACTCTTGGCTTAATTAATGAAAAAGAGTCGTTGAAAATGGTGCTTGAAAATCCAATTAAAAACGTCTAGTCATTATTATGAGATAACTATAGAAAGGGTTTATCTTGTTTTTAGGGCAAGATGATCTTCTAATGCAAAAAGATGACTTTGTTTTTGCTAGGAAAGATGATCAATTGGCTGTGGAGTTTTTGTATGTGAAGTTCAAAATTATGATTTTTAATTTTTCTTTTGTAAAACGTAACAAAATGCATAACACGAAGAACATGTACGAAGATTTGAATGATGAGATATACTTCTGTTTTCACCTCTTTGTGTTATCAAATCTTTAGTCGAGTATAAATTGATTCAAAAACTACTTTTTGGTTATTTTTAAAGAAAAAAAAATAACCGGACTCCTCGCACTTTTGCGAAATATTATGACAATACCTATGTTGCTTGTTTGGTTCGTTTTTCGCAACATGTACGAATACTTTTATGTTTTGTTGGCGTTTCGTACCTAACATATTAAACGTTAATCTTACACTAAATAAAAAATTTAGCAAAAATTTATCACAAAATTGGTTAATTAATCTATACAGACCAGCGAAAGTATGCTAATATAAAGTTTTTTCACATTAATGAAAGCTAACATAGCAATAATTAAAACTATAAAAATAATGCCCAAAGACAAACATAACACATTTAAAGCAGGAATAAGCAGTCAACATTAAAATTCACACTTAAACACCAAAAAGAACTAACATGGTATGCAAAACGTAACTAGATCTTATTTTTCAAGATAATCAACATTAACCGTTATTTCTTACACTAAAATAGTAAATTTGGCAAAAAATTTATCACAGACATTGGTAATTATCATACAGAGCAGCGAAAGTATAACGTAACAAAGTTTTCACTTAATAAAGCTAACATAAGCATCACTTGAACTAAGAAATAATGCCAAGACAACATAAACAACGTCTTAAGCCATGATTGCAGTCAACATTAACAAGTTTCCACATTTACAATAGTAAAGGGGCAACTAACATGGTATGCAAAAAGTATCCTAATTATTCAAACTTTTTCAAGCATAACTCTAACATAATTATAACGTTATGCTTAACTACAGTAACTTAAACATAAAATTTCTCACAAAATTGTTAATTATATACAGACGGATCGAAAGTAATGCTAGGTAACAGTTTTCACATTAATAAAGCTACATAGCATCAACTGAACTAAGAAAATAAATGCACATAGACAAACTAGATGCACAATCTTACGTAAGTATAGTATTAGTACAGGAATAAAAACTGTTATCATTAACAAAGTTGGTGTGGGCGATACATGTTTAATACCAGTAAGCAACTAATCATGGTATGGCATTAAAAGTAACTTATTCATTACTTTTTTTCAAGCATACCGTCTCTAAATAATTAAACGTTAATAAAAATGGTAAGGATCGCTCTTGACAAACTAAACTGCATCAAGTAACAATTTAATAAAAATTTTCAACATTGTTAATTATATAACGCTGTTGCCGAAAGTATGCTACACGGCAAACAGTAACAAAGTTTCCGAACATCAACTAAAGCTAACATGCGAACAATGAACTAAGAAATAGATGCACAAAGGACACGAAAGTACGGCCTATCACATCACGGCGGATAGTTTAGCAACCATTACACAATAAACTGTTACATTAACAAAGGTCCACACTCAAACTCAGTAAAGCAACTAACATGGTATGCAAAACTTACTAATCTTACTTTTCAAGCATAACTCTAACATAATAACGTTAAATCTTACACTGACAAGTAACATTTAACTAAAATTTCTCAAAAATTGGTTAATTTTATCTTCCAAAGAGAGTGACAGATTAATAAGGGACTTGTTAGTATTAATAAACGCTAACATAGATCATTTATGACTAGGAAAATAATGTGCACGACAAACCTAACACATCTTATGCCCTAATAAACTCGTTAGACATTAACAAAGTTCCACACTTAATATCAGTAGATAACTACCTTTACATACAAAACGTAAACCTGTTCATTAACTTTTTTCCAAGCATATCTCTACCATATTAACGTAATCTTACATTGACACAGTATATATTTAACAAAAATGTATCTAAACATACCTAACCATCATAATAACTAACGAGTAAATACGAATAAAGTAATTTTTAGACTTATCTCTTTTTTAGACTCCGCCTCTTTCAGAAATACAACTCTAACTGAAAAATGATTATTACGCTTTAACTAATTTTGCATAAAGTGATGCATCTTATTATATTTTGACTCTGGCAAGGAAACAAGCAATGTAGCAGTTCACCATCTCGGGTTTCGCTTAAATCTAAATGACACATCGTTGGAATAACGAAACCCTCGTGAAGATATAAACAACAAGCGTAGAGATGCCGGGAGATGTCAACGTATCAACAAAGCGAAAAACTATCCTACTGAAGAAAATCGTGTATAAACACTCCTTTAAATGTGAATGAGATTCTTTTCTTTTCACCCAATCAGAAGAAGTATAACAAAGAAATACGACGTCGAATTGAACATATAGCTTCAATAAGGGTATATTTCTCGTTCGCAACAATCACAACAACAATAACATATACAAAGATAGTTCTTTCATACTGATCAATGAATAATATGCTAACGTAACATTGTTTTCACATTAATAAAGTACGAATAAACTGAGCTAAGAAAATAAGGTACAACGACGAATCTAACAAACTTCAAGCATGAATAAAACGTTAAACATTAAAGTTCCGACACTTACCACCTGGTAAAGTAACGCTGACGATTGCATAACAAAACGTACCTATTCCATACTTTTTACCAACTATCTCCAACATATTAACGTTATTTTACAATTGACACAGTAATATTTAGCCAGAATTTATCATAACCTTGTGTTAATTATCCCATACAGAGCAGTGAAGTATGCTAAGTAACAAGTTTCCATAATTAATAAAGCTTAACTATAACATAACTGAAACTAAGAATATAATGCTACAATGAACAACCCCAACACACATATGCATGATAACCCACTAACATTACAACTTTCCGACTTAACAACGTAAAGTCAATAACATTCATCAAAACGTACCCTTATTCAGACTTTTTCAAAAGCATATCTCTGACATATCAATGTTAATTTACAATTATGAACTTATTTATATCTGAATGCCTACAACCTGTACTAATTCATCATACTGATAAGAATATAATGCTGACGTACAAATGTTTTACATCAACTCGTAACATTTAAAAAAAAATTCATCATAATCCTCGTCTAAATATCATTAATCCAGCGAATAATCGCAAACATAACAAAGTTTTAAAGCCAAACATAACAAAACATAAACAAATTTTTATCCTAACATAACCATAAAAAATAAGTTCTTTGAGTTAAATATCACAGTAAAACTCATACATTTTACGTACTTAAAAGCAATAAATCAGTAAATCAGTAAATCAACCCACCCATTCCTGCAGTCCCCTACCCGTCCACTCACTATGATCTTATTGTGCTATTGATTCAAGTCATATTTCAATAGTATCATTTTGGGACAAACATAACAATAAAAATATGTTCTTTATATATAACTAACGAATATACATGCTTAACCAACAAAGTTTAGCATCAATAAGCTAACATATCATAATCTGTACTAGGAATATAATGTACAAATGCAACCTAACATCCTAGCGTATTGAATAATCAGTGCTAACTCTGAAAAATTCCTATTTGATCAAGGGTACTAGCTCAGATCATACTAATACTCGATATGTTCCCGATCCTTTCGAGCATATTAGCAACAGGTTAAGCCGTATTTCTAACCAAATCTCTTAACAAAGTGACAAATCTATCAAAGATGCCACATCTTGAATTATGAATTGACACTATCTTCATAAAGTGTCACTCGGTTTGAGTATAACATCATTGAATGTGAATAAACGTAACATAGCAAAAGCTCTAGGGCAACTAACATTATTCACAAAAACTTAACCTAGGTTCTAACACATCATCGACACACCATCACCAGTTTAACACAGTAATATCTTACAAAAACTCATCATTTCTCTAACAAATAGGTTATTCCCACATTGTCATAGTAATATTTAACATAACGTACTTTACTTACGAATAAACAAGTTTTCATAACCAAGAGTATCTAAAGCAACACATTTATTATGGGTTGACAACCAAGGGGATGCGACCCTTGAAAGGGTGTGAAAATCTGGCGCGGGGGGGTCCCCCCGAAGGGGTGTAAGCGGGCTTTGGACTGAGCCGGAAGGGCTGAGGCCTTACCTCTTCGGAGGGGTAAAGCCCGCCTTACACCCTTCGGGGTGATCCCCCTCGCAGGAATTACACCACACCCTTTCAAGGGTCGCATTCCCATGGGTGGTTTCTCTTGACAGGTAATGTGTTGCTTTAGATACTCTTGTTAATGAAACTGTTTATTCGTAAGTAAGTAGTTATTATAGTTAAAATCCTAATAAAATAACATGATTTGTTAAGCATGATGAGTTTTTTTAAGATATTACTGTGTTAACTGACGATGATGTGGTAGAAACGTGAGCCTAGGTTATGTTTTTGTTGAATAATGTTAGGTTGGGCCTATGACTTTTGCTAATGTTCCTACGTTTTTCACAGTTCAATGATGTTTACTCAAACCGAGTGACACTTTGATGAGATAGTGTCAATTCATAGTTTCAAGATGTTGGTATCTTTTGTAGATTGGTCACTTTGTTAAGGGATTTTGTTAGACAATACGGCTTTACCTGCTGCTAATATGCTCGAAAAGTGGGAACATATCGAGTACTGTATGAACTGTTAGCTAGTTTACCTTGATAAGTAGGGAAATTTTCAGGATGTTAGCTGCTTATTCATACTAGGTATGTTAGGTTGCATTTGTACATTAATATTCCTAGTAGCAGGTTATGATGGGTTAGCTTTATTGATGCTAAACTTTGTTGGTTAAGCATATATTCGAAGGTTAGTATATAAAAAGAACTATTTTTAATGTTTATGTTTTATCTAAAATGATACATGAAATATGAACTTGAATCAATAGCTCAGATAGATCACAGGTGGCTGGGACGGGTAGGGGACTGCAAGGGATGGGTGTTTGATTTACTGATTTACTGATTTATTGCTTTAAATATCAGTAATTCATTACGTTTACTGTGATATTTTATTCCAAGAACTTATTTTATGTTATGTTTAGGATAAAAATTTGTTATTTTTTGTTCACAGTATTATTAATGTTATATTATGTTTTGGCGAGTTATTCGCCTTGGGATTATGATATTTAGACGAGGTTATGATGAATTTTTTTGTTAAATGTTACCAAGTTGATGTAAAACATTTATTACGTCAGCTTTATATTCTTTGTCAGTATGATGATTAGAACAGTTTATGCTAAACTTTTGTTACATATAGATGTTAATGTAAAATTAACATTGATAATGTTATAGAATGTTTGAGAAAGTCTGAATAGGGTACGTTTTTGGATGAAGTGTTATGTTACTTTACTGTTGTTATAGTGCGAGAATTTTGTTAATGTTAGTGGTTTCATTCATGCATATGGTGTGTTGGGTTTTGTTTGTTGTAACATTATATTCTTAGTTCAGTTATGTTATGTTAAGCTTTATTAATATGGAAACTTTCTGTTACGTTAAGCATACTTTTGATGCTCTGTATGATAATTAAACAAGGTTATGATAAATCTTGCTAAATATTACTGTGTGTCAATGTAAAATTAACGTAATATGTTGGGATATGTTTTTGTAACAGTATGAATAGGTTCCGATTGTTTGTATGGCAATGTCCAGTTACTTTACGGTGTTAGTGTGGAACTTTTGTTAATGTTAACAGTTTATTCGTGCTTAGTTGTGTAGATTCGTCGTTGTACATTATCTTCTTAGTTCAGGTGATGCTATGGTAGCTTTATTAATGTGAAAACAATGTTACGTTTAGCATATATTCCATTGGTATAGTTATCCAAAGAATTCTCATTTGATTACTATGTTATTGTGTTGTTGTTGTTGTCGAACGAGAATATATACCTTTTGAACTGATATGGTTCATTCGTGCGCTATATTCTTGTTTACTTTCTTCTGATTGGGGTGAAAGAAAGAATCTCATTTTAAGGGATGTTTATACACTACTTTCTTCAGTAGGATAGTTTTTTCGCTGTGTTGGATACGTTGACATCTCCCTGCAATCTCTACGCTTGTTGTTTTGATATCTTCATGAGGAGTTTCGTTATTCCCAACATTGTGTCATTTATATTTAATCGTAAACCGAATGGCGATTGCTACACTGTTTGTGTTCCTGCCAGAGGGTCAAATATAATAAGTATTGCATCACTTTATGCAAATAGTTAAAGCGTAAAATCAATTTTTCATGTTTAGAGTTGGTATTTTCTGAAAGGAGGCGGGAGTCCTAAAAAGAGATATTTAAAAAACTTTACTTATTCGTATTTATCGTTACGTAATATGATGGTTAGTATGGTTATGACAACACTTTTTTTTGATAAATGTTACTGTGTAATGTAAAATAACGTTAATATGCTAGAGTTATGCTTGAGGAAAAAAGTATGAAAGGTTACGTTTTGTATGTAAAGGTTAGTTGTACTTTACTGGTATTAAGTTGTGGAACTTTGTAATGTTAACAGTTTATTAGGGCGTAAGAAGTGTTAGGTTGTCGTTGCACATGATTTTCTAGTTCAACTATATGTATGTATTTATTAATTGAAGGACATTGTTATGTTAGAGTATATATTCGTTTAATCAGTATAATTAACCAATGTTGTGAGAAATTTTAGTTAATGTTACTGTGTCAGTGTAGAATAACGTTAATATGTTAAGTTATGCTTGAAAAAGTAGATAGGTTACGTTTTGCATACATGTTAGTTGCTTTAATGGTTTTGAGTGTGGACTTTGTTAGTGTTAACAGTTTATTTGTGTGTAAGTTGTGAATAGGTTTTTGTCTTTGTTGCATATTTCTAGTTCATGTTAACGCTATGTAGCTTTTATTGATGTGGTGAAACTTTCGTTTACGTTCAGCATAGGCTTTCGTGCAACCTGTATGATAAATTACCCAAATGTTGTGAGAAATTTTAGTGAAATGTTACTGTGTTAGTGTAAAGATAACGTTAATAATGGTCTAAGGTCGCTTGAAAAAGTAAGAATAAGTTTACGTTTTGGCTCATACCATGTTAGTTACTTTATGGTTGTTAAGTATGGAATTTGTTAATGTTAACAGTTTATTTGCTTAAGATGCTGCTTAGGTTTGTCTTTGTGGCATTATTTCTCAGTTCCAGTTTGATGCTATGTTAGCTTTTATTAATGTGGAAATTTGTTACAGTAGCATACTTTCGCTGCTCTGTATGATAATTAATCAATGTTGTGAGAAATTTTAGTTAAATGTTACTGTGTTAGTGGTAAGATTACGTTAATATGCGTTAGAGTTATGCTGAAAACGTTAAGATTAGTTACTGTTTTTGCATACCTGTTAGTGTTGCCTTTTACTAGTGTTCAAGTGTGGAACATGTTGTTAATGTTGAACTGCATATTCCTGCTCTAAGTCTCTGTGTTATGTTTGTCTTTGGCATTATTTTCTTCGTTCACGTTGATGCTATGGTTCGCTTTATTAAGGTGGAAACTTATATTATGATTTAGCATACTTCCTGGTCTGTTAAATGATATATTAGCCAATGTTGTGATACAATTTTTGCTAAATGTTACTAGTGTTTAGTGTAAGATTACGTTAATATGTTAGAGTTATGCTTGAAAAAAGTAAGATAGGTTACGTTTTGCAATACTCATGTTAGTTGCCTTTATTGGTGGTTAAGTTGGTGGAAACTTTTGTTAATGCTTACAATAGTTTATTTCTGTCTTAAGATGTGGTTTTATGTTGTCTTTGGGCATTATTTCTTAGTTTGATTATGCTATGTTAGCTTATTAATCGGAAAACTTTATTATGTTAGCATACTATTGCTGGTCTGTATGATAATTAACCAATGTTTGTGATAATTTTTTGCTAAATGTTACTATGTAGTGTAAAGATTAACGTTAATATGTTAGAGGTAGCGAAACCAAACAAGATCATAGTATTTGCGTAATGTTTCGAAAGACGAACCAAACAAGAAATCATAGCTATTGCATAATATTTCGCAAAATGGGAGAGTTTGCACAATTTCTCGACTTGTATTGAAAATAATCTAGTGAAACAGGAACACATCAGTTTCGTACATGTTCGTTCTGTATGCATTGTCAGTTACTTTACGTTTGTTAAGTATGAAACTTTGTTAATTAATGTTTAGTCATTTATTCGATCATAGGTATGTTAGGTTTTTGTCATTGTGCGTTATATTTCTAGTTCAGGATATGATATTTTAGCTTTATTTGATGTGAAAAATTTTGGTACGTCAGCATATAATTTGTTGGCGGAATGATGGTGTGAATAAATTTTTTTGTTAATGTTTACTATGTTAATGTAAAAATAATTATGATATGTTAGAGATATGTTTGAAAAATAAGTGTGAATAGGGTACGACGGGTTGTAAGCAACGTCAGTTACTTTTCTATTGTCAAGTATTGACTATTTCGTGACGGCTGCTTTTATTCATAAAATTACTTGCTTCAGCATATGTTAAATTAACTTTATTAACATTTGAAAATCTTTGTTATATTTTACGTTTTTACTGTTTTAGTTTCATGTACAAATGTAAATTTTTTACGTCCGGTTAATTAACGTTAACAAAACTACAACATAGTGGGAAGATATGTAAAGTCTATAAACGTAAAAAAAGTTTGAAATACAAGTTTTTAAAAAAAAAATGGAATCTAAATAGTCTTAAAGAAACTAAAATTAAAATAGCTAAATGTAGTTTTTTTAATAAAAAATTTTAAAGAAATAGAAGTTAACATAACTAAAAGGAGTTTTTTACAGAACAAAAAGAAAAAAGATGTGAAAGGCAACGTTCTATATGTTTTTCTAGTTACTTTAAGTTGTTTATGTATTGAACTTCTTTAATGTTAGTTGTTTATCGAGTTTTAAGGTATGTTAGGGTTGATGTTAGAATTATATTTTACATCAGGTTATCCATATGTTAACTTTTTTGATGTGAAAACTTTGTTTGTCAACATTATATATTGGAGGGTTAGTATAAAAAAGAAATATTTTTATGCTATGTTGCTCCCAATGATACTCGAAATATGACTGGAGCCAACAGATCAATAGATCAAAATACCCGATACGATAAGGTTGGGACGGGTAAGGGGGAGGTAGGGGTGGTTTGATTTACTGATTCAGTGGATTTACCGTTTTTAGGGTATGTTAAAAACACAAATTTATTTTTACGTTATAATACATAAAGAAGAAGTAAAAATTTTAGTAAAACAAAAAGTTTTAAAGAATAAAATTAAAAATTAAAAGTTTTCTTAAAACAAAAACAAAACTAAAATGTTTTAAAGAATAATTTTACAAATAGCTAAAGTTTTTTGAAACAAAAAGTTTTACAGAAAATAAAGTTAATAAATAAGATAAAGTTTTTAAAACAAAGAAAAAAGATGTGAAAGGAAACGTTCTATATGTTTTGCTTTTTTACTGTTTATAAGTTTGAACTTTTGTTAATGTTAGCTGTTTATTCATGTTTAAGGTGTGTTTGATTTATCGGTGTGGATTATATTCTTAGTTCAGATGATCATATGTAAGTTTTTATTAATGTGAAAAACTTATGTTAGCATATATTCGTTGATCAGTGATAATTAGACAAGGTTATGCTATATTTTTTTTTAAAATATTACATGTATCATTTTTAACATTGCTATCTATGTTAGATATATGCTTGACAAATGGGTGAATAGGGTTACGTTTTCGAGCGCTATGTTAGTTACTTTACTGTTGTTAAGTGTGTGGAACTTTGGTATTAATTTTTAAGTGATTTATTCAGACATAGGGTATGTTCGATTTGATGTTATACATTATAGTTACATCATCATTTTATGATATGTTAGCTTTATTGATGTGAATCCTTTATTACATTAGCGTATATTAGACGGGGGGGGGGGGTTGCGTATTTTCGTTTGGTCAGTATGATAATTACCAAGATTGTGATTCAATTTATTGTTAAATGTTTCACTATGTTCAGTTGCTAAAAAAATTAGATAATGATGTGGTTAGAGATATGTTTGGAAAAGTGTGAATAAGTTACGTATTGAATGCAAATGTTAGTTATGTCATAGTTGTAAAGTATTGAAGCTTTGTTAACTGTTGACTGCTTATATTCGTGTAATAAGATGTGTTAGGATGTGAGTGGCTACATTATTATTCGTAAGTTCATAGATCTATGTTTGACTTTATTTAATATGAAAACTTTTGGATTACTGTTATGCAATATATTATTGATCAGATTAAGATACCTTCGACAAGGTTTGTGATAATTTTTGTTAATGTTAACATGTAAATGTAGTAAGTTATGGAACATGGTAGAAAAATTCAAAGTGGGTTACGTTCTGCCTATGTTAGTTACTTTCCTGTTGTTAGGTATGGAACTTTGTTATGTTAACTGTTTATTCATGTTTTAAGATGTGTTACCGGTTTTTGTGAATGCCTACGGCTTATATTGTAGTTTATTGTATGTATGGTTTGCTTTATTGTGTGAACTTTTGTTTCGTTTAGGCATATATTCAATGATCAGTATATTTTGACAAGGTTATGATAAAATTTTGTTTAAATATTATATGTTAATGTAAAAATATAGTGGATATGTTGAGAAGAAGTGTAGTAGTGTTCTGCCACTCATGTTAGTTACTTTTTATTGTTTTAAGTATGAATTTTGTAGTTTAGACATTTATTATTGAAAATGATAAAACTAGACACCTCTGATAAAATTTTGTAAATATTACTATGGCTATGTAGTAATCTCCAGGATTTGGGTAGAGGATGGGGTGTGTTCATAGGTAAAATGGTTGGGTATGTAAACAAATTATCTAAACAAAAAATCATTTAATCGTAAATAATTTAGTAAAGAAATTGTATCAAGCATATAAATCAAAATTATAAAGATTTGGAGGATGTACAGAATATGAAATGAAATATGTTTTCACTTTCCGTTCTCTTTTCGTGAGGGGGAGGAGGGTGAGGAGGGAGGGGAAGGTAAGAGGTCAGAGGCTCTGTGCGGCTCTAGAGGTGTTTGATTTATTTTATAAAAACGGTAAATTTTTTTAAGTTATAACTATAAAAAAA
>JABUQX010086427.1:20000-22500 GCA_015478945.1 Trachelipus rathkii
TATATAATAATAATATATATATAATATATATATATATATATATAATATATATATTATATTATATATAATATATATATATAATATATATAATATATATATATATATATTATATATATATATATTATAATATATATATTGAATGGGAAAGAAACAAATCGCAAATGATATGATACATGTTTTGGATTAGATATATGTTAAACATATAATACAACTATGAATAAAGGGTAATATGGGACAACAATGAATGTAATAGAAGGGATGGGTTTAGTTAATGTAAACATACCTACGATGGTAGTAACTTTCTCTTCGTAGACGATCTATTGTGCATAGCGTCTGGAATATCCCTCATCAAGCTCCAACAATAGTCGGCCATCATATTGATATCCCACTTGCCCTGGTAACGTCCTTCCATGAACTTTAGATCTTGATGGAAGCGTTCACCCTGCTCATCACTAACATCGCCTAGGTTATCCGGAAATTTTCTTAGGTGAGAATGTAAGTAGTGCAACTTTATACTCATTCTACATCCATGAGAATGAAAACTGTCTAGCAGTTCCTGTACAATGTTAGTGGTTCTCGGCTTTCCTGTTCCCCAGAAAATTCTGTGCTACATCTGAAAAAGCATTCCACGCTCGTGCCTCTAACACAGTCGTTGTTGTAGCAAAGGCAGCATCACGGAGGAGTGTTCGTATTTGTGGGCCATCAAATATCCCAGCTTTTTTCTTCTCGTCACTGAGACTGGAAACTTTGAGCATATATAGCGGAAGCATTCACACATCATGGTCCAGGGCCTTCACAAATTGTTCCATCAAACCAAGTTTTATGTGTAGTGGAGGTAAGATGATATTTTCTTTCTGAACAAGTGGTTCAAGTACGATGTTCCTGTGACCTGGCGTCAAGGTTTCCCTCGGTGGCCATTATCTTTTGGTCCAGTGATCCTTTGCCGCCCGGCTGTCCCAATAGCACAGGAAGCAGAGATATTTGGCTGAAACCTGCTTGCTGACGCGGCAAAATGTTTACCGATTTTCCAGGTGGCTCATCATTACCATCCAAGTACTGATATTGTAGCCTCTCCAAACTGTCTTGATTTTTGCATACTCCTCTCTCATACAAGATCGTTCAGTTCACCCTGGGTGAACAATGACGGACCATCCGACTGTATTTCAGATGGATGATAGACATCATCCAGGTCATTGGCATCCATACATGTAGACGTACTAAGTACCCATGCTCCCGAATATCGACGCACAGTAAACTTGCTGCTACTGTAAAAGATATATGCGAGAAGGTAACGTCCTAATACAGCCTAGTACGCACATGAATTTTGTCATTCCTAGGGAATATGCAAAAATAGGGATCCATGATTGCACGAAAACGGGATGTGATAAAGCAAATCCGAGAATATATGGAATCAGCACCTCCGAATTACTATATATCTGCTACAGAAGCCCATCAAGAAAAATTTTACGCTTTTTGTGACCAGTGTAGAGTTTCTTTATTTTCCCCTAATGGATGACGCGATTTGAATACTATTCGGCGCGAATAGCGAAGTTGATTATTCGGCCAAATATTGGTATTCGGCCGAATACTTTAAGCCGAATATTCGGTATTCGGCCTTCAGGACAACACGGTCACAGCACCTAATATTTATATTAATATATATATAGTATATTATATATATAATTATCCTCTTCTTATATTATATCTATTATTAATATATCTTATTAATATATCATATATATATTTATAATAATATATAATTATAATATATATATAATATATATATATATATTCATTATATATATATATATATATTAAATTTTGGAGTATACGGTATATATAGTCGTACACACGTTCACCGTATAAATTTTTGAAACTGAATGTATATATATTATATATTATTTTATATATATATATATTATATTAATATACTATATATAATTTATATATCACTATCTACTAATATAATATATATAATATTATTTATATATATATATATAAATCTATAATATATCATATATAAGTAATATAACATATATAATATATTTTACTATAATACATATATATATATATATACGTATTACTATTACATCTGAATGTGAAGAAGAGTTTAAAATCTTTGTTAGCTAAGTGATACTAGATGATCAAGATGTTTGGCTGTAGACTCTTGATAGGCTGTTATAATAGTTTATCTCTCTGCGATCTCTCCCTGATTAAGTCAGAGTTATGCATCAATTCGAATACCTTGAAAATAAATAATAATATATATTTATCATGAAATAATGAATAATAATAATGATATATTATAAATAATTAATATATATAATCAATAATATTATAAGATATTATTATAATATCCACATAAAATGAATAGTGAATAATAAATACTATTATTAATTATTAATTATTAATCTTGATAACTTTGATCAGAGTGTCTACATTAATAGAAGGTCATTAAACCTAAGAGTCCATTAATATAATATTAATAATAATTAATAAA
>JABUQX010086427.1:27500-35372 GCA_015478945.1 Trachelipus rathkii
CTCATTTTCTCTAACGATTTTTTCTTGTAGCATGTCATCAAAGCACTTCAGAAAATTGAATGTAGTTTCGTTATTCAATACCTGCGTTCATTTTCAAGAATTCTTCATGTTTCACCTGTACAGTGTCAGATGCATTATGAATAATTTTTTTCAATATTAATGTAAACTTAATAGTGACAGTTTTTCTTAGCTTTTATAAAGGAAAAAACCTTTTTCTGGTAACAGATCTATCTATTCCGATCTATAATATATAAGGGAGGTAATTTTGTATTGTGGATTTAGAAATGTTGCAAGTACATAAAAGTTCTTCTCTTTAATGGTACCAAAGGGTCAATAACAGAATTTACAAGTTATCTATCATAGTTTGTGACACTGCCATCCTGCCAAGTCTTTGCAAATATTTTTGCAATACACTAACTGCATGTATTACATAAATGATAACATCACATGCATCACAGCTCGCTCTTAGGTTAATTCTTCCAAATGGTTGCATAACAATCTAATTATAATTTCTCCATTAGCTTTCAGTGATTTGCATTTTAAGATGTCTAGATTGTTTTTCGAATTTGAAGAATTATATAATTGCAATTTTTTGCTCTATGATTCTTTGCAGCATATAATATGACGAATTCCTTGTTTCCACATCTTGGATAAGTTTGTGTATTGGAAATTAGATTTTTGAATTTCCGTTAATTTGTTGTAGCAATTGGTGATCAACTAAAAGGACCTACAATTTCCTACATAAAGTAATTAAAAATATTTAATTGATTTTGAGAAAATCAATTAAAGATTACTAGCTGTAAGGAATGAATAAAAACATGTCTCATTTATAACACCTGTCGCTCTCATACTTTTTGTAATGTTTGGTGCATTATCTTAGGAGCAAATGAAATTTCTTTTTTTAAATCCTGGGGAAGAAATTTCATCTTCAACTATTAGACTGATTGTATAATTCCACTCTTCCTTTGAAATCTTTATCAATCCAATGCCTGACATACTTATAAAGCTTTCCTTGTTATATGAGCAAGTCAAATATCTGATGTTAATGTTATTGCTTGAATTTCTTGCAGCTGCAAGTGTTTCATTGTGTTCTTTACCTTTTTATATATTGTTTGGATAATCTCCTTCTGAAAGTACCTCCTTGATGAATATTATATTGTGAACATACGTGATTTATTTCTCCTAAATCCAATGTCTTCAACAAAAGAAAATGGCAGATTGGTCCACATCAATCATTCCCCAATTTTTAAACGAATTTCTGTGCCTCCTCTATCATATAATTTCCAATCTTTGTTTTATCAGTTAATTCAAACAGGTAGGCTGAAGAAATCTTTTTTAATAGAGGTAGAAAAGTTGATGATATGGATGGACATGGATCAATGCATACTGCCTGTTGTCTGTGATATCATTGTTTTTCTTTTTCGGCCCTTTTCCTCTTGAAGATTCGATATTCTTTATCTTCAAATTTCATGGTTTTTAATGTTTCTCTCGGCAAGGAATGATCCAGTAAAGGTTGTGACTATAATATTTTGAACCTTTCTTTGGGTTCTCTTGGATAGTAATGTATTCCAGTAGCGCGACAAGTAATTCACCTCACGGGGTTTAGCCCTCTTCAGGAGTGTAACTTCTCTTAAGTAGTTACTACTAGGCATCGGACGAGGAAGTGCATGATAATTGCATGCTTAGGGTCAATCCTTCATAATATATATATATATATATATATATATATATATATATATATTTTATATAATATATATATAAATATATATATATATATATATTATATATTAATAATATATATATATATATATTATATATATATATATATATATATATATATAAAAGGTTGTATAAATGGAAATTCATTCTCCGGCGCGGAGACTCCGCCTCGGCCGGAATTAGAATTTTTCCATTCTTCGCCTCCGGATTCTCCGGCACCGGCAAAATTACTCTCCGGTGCATCACTAAATATATATATATTATATATATATATATATATATATATATATATACTATATATAATATATATATATATATATATATATATATATATAAATATTATTATATAATTATTATATATATATATCGTTACTTTCACGTACCATGTCCCGCATTGCTGCAGAGTGGTGTTGGTAGTTGAAAGGTTTTGAGCTTATCAACACTATTCACGCAAAGCAAGATTTGATAGAAGAGGGTTTTCAGCCCTTTGCTATCAGACAAAGAGAATTTTAAAATTTTCTCATGCCTCATGATTGAGAAACGAGCTTTTAACCTTTAGAAATGAAAGTGTCGAAATTTCGCTTCTTTTCTTATTATGCTTTTGATATATATATATAATATTATATATATATATATATATATATTATAATATATTATATATATAATATATATATATATATTATATATATATATATATATATATATATATATATATATATATATATATATATATATATATATATATATATATATATATATATATATATATATATATATATATATATATATATATATATATCCACAATTTGTTTGATAATTTCCCTATCTATCTGACCTACAGTATGTTAAACATAGGCGTTTTCGTTTTTGCATTTGTGCTTACGAAAGTAAGAATGCTCGAATTTGCCGTTGTTAACAACTTAGCGCAAAAATCGTAGAATGCTTACCACACACTAAGGAATATCCGTAATTCTATAAAGTTTGCTATTTCCTCTGACTGCTGAATTACCACGTTTTCTTAGAAAATGTGCAAACAAAAAATGACGGCGTGGTAGGGCCTACGCCGTCATTTTTTTGAATTGATGAATATTTTCATTCAATAAAATCAGGTTTAAATCTAATTCTTCCAAATCGATAAACTCCATCAAAATAGTTGATCAATTTTTTGTTCATAAACTTTTTATTTATTTCTGTTTATCCCGAAATCGACGGCCTCCATCACAGCATCTAATTCCAATTGCTTTGCAAAACAAAAGTAAGCCTCATAACAAGTGGAGTTCTTTTACGCATTGGATTCAGGCCATTAGTAAGTTCAGGCAATCAGGAGTGCCAAAGAAATCCTATGGATGTTTAAGTGTAGGTTTTAAGTGTTTTTATATATACCTATTCCAAATTGTTTAATTTCTTCATCTTTTCAAGCAATTTGAAAAATGGAGAATTTTTGATGAGGTATAGGTATGAGGTCTAGTGATCTCTGACAGAATAATTCTGCTGGTTGAAGAGTGGTAGATATTAGTTTCGAAAGGATAATGTCCATGTGTTTGAGGCTCGCATCTTAGTTTTGGAAAGTTTGACCTACATAGTCGACACATAAAAATAGGTAAACAATATGTAACTTGAAAATTTAATGGAGTTTTTTTTTGGATTTTTTTTTCAATATTATGATTTTATTATTATTTTTCATTAAATTTTATAATTTTTTTTTTTTATTATTTTTGATATTTTAAATATTGCTTTTTATTATTATTTTTATTTTTTTTATTTTTATTGATTTCATTTTAATTATTTTATTTAATTTTTTATTTTATTTTTATAATTATTTTTTATTTTATTAATTATAGTTATAAATTGTGATTGTTTTTTATAATTTTTTATATTATTAGTTTTATTTTTTTTTTATTTTTTTAAATTAAAAAAAAAAAAAATTTTTTTTATTTTTTTATAAATTTATATTTTATATTTTTTAATTAAGTTTTGATGTTTGTTTTTGATTTTTTTGATATTTTTTTATTTATTTTTTAAATTATTTAGTTTTTTTTTTATAATTTAAAATTTTTTTTTTATTTTTATTTTTATTTTTTTATTTATTATTATTATTTTTTTTTATAGTTTATTATTTGCTTTTATTATTTTTTTTTTATTGATTTTTGTTTTGTTTTTATTTTTTAATTTTTTATGTTTATTAATTTTTATTATTTTAAGATTAGAATTAGTTTTTTTTTTCTTTATTTTGTTTTTTTTTATATTTTTTTATTTTGAATTTTATATATTTTATAATTTATTATATTTATTTTATTAATTTAATATTTTGTTTTATTTATTTTTTTTAATTTATTTGTTTTTTATTTTTTTTAATTATTTTTCTTTTTTATGTTTTTATATAATGTTTATTTATTTGTCAATTTATATTTTATATATTTTTTTTAACGTTTCAAAATATAATTATTTTTTTTCATTTTTTTTTTTTTTTTTATAGTTTACTTTTATTTAATTTTTTTAATTTTTATTTTTTTTTTTTTTTTTTATTATTGAATTTTTTTAGTTTTTTTTATTTTTTTTTTTTTTTTATCTTTTTTTTGTTTTTTTGAAATTTTTTTATATTTATCCTTTATTTTTTTTTATTATTATTGTATTTTATCTTTTTTTTTTGATTTTTTTTTTATATGTTTTTTTTTTTCAATTTATTTTTTTATAATTTTAGTTTTTTTATTTTTTTTCTTTTTCATAATGTAAATTTTAGGTTTTTTTTTTTAATTGTTTTTTTATTTTTCTTTGAATTTTTTGAAATTTTTTATTGTTATTTTGTTTTTAAATAATAGGTTCTTGTTTCTTAACTTTCTGGTTTAAATGATGGTACTTTTTTTTAGTTTATTTTGGTAAAGATTTTTTAATTATTTTTTTTAAATTTTTCATTTTTTTTTTTTTATTTTTTTTTTATTATTTTTATTAAATTATTGTTTCTTTTTTTTTTTTTATTTTATTTGTAATTTTTCTTTTTTTTATATTTTTTTTATTAGAATTTTGACAATTTTTGGTTTTTGTGAAGATGGCATTTTAATTTTTGTTATGTTGATTTGTTAGTTAATTTATTTTTTTTTTTGATTTTTTATTTTTTTTTTTTTTTTCCTTATTACTTTTTTGTGTTTTTTATATTTTTATTTTTATTTTATTATTTTTTTAATTTTACTATTTTTTTTATTTTTTTTCGATAATTTTTGTTAATATTTATATAGATTTATAACTAACATGTTAATTATTTTTTAAAACATTTATTAATATTTTTTTTGATTTATTTTTTATTTTTTTTTTATATTTTAATTATTTTTACTTTTGATGATGGTTTTGGGTTGTATTTTATTTTGATATGTTTTGTTATTTTATAATTTTTTTTTTTTTATTATTTTTATTTTTTTTTTATTTTTTTTTTTTTTTTTATTGGTGTATGATTTATATTTTTTATTTTTAATATTTGTTTATTATTTTATTTTTTTTTTTTTTGGAATTTTTTTTGTATTTTATTATTTTTTTATTTTTTTATTATTTTTTTTTTATTTTGTTTTTTTTATTTTTTTTTTTTGTATTTTTAAGGTTTGGTTAATAATGATTGTAATTTTGGATTTTGCATAGTATTTTTTTTTTTTATTTTTTTTTATTTATTTTTTTTTGTTTTTTTTGTTTATGTTTATTTGTTTGTTTTTTTTATTAATTTTTTAATTTTGATTATATTTTTTTAATTTTGACTTGATTTATATATTTTTCTATTAATTTTTAATTTTATTTTTTTTTTGGTTATGATTTTTTTCATTTGATTTTTTTTAATTTATTTTTTGTTATTTATATTTATTTTGTTTATATTTAATGTATTTTTAAATAATTTTTTTATTTTATTATTTAATTTTTATGAGTTTAATTTTTTTTTGATTTTTTTTTTTAATTTTTTTTGTTTATAATTTTTTTTTTATTGTTTTTTTTTTTGTTTTATTAGTTCCTTTATTTATTTTTTTTTTTTTTTGAATTTGATTTTTTTTTTTGTTTTTTTTATAATTTTTATTATATAAATTTTTATTTTTTTTTATTTTATTTTTATTTTTTTTTTTTTATTTTATTTATTTTTTTTTTATTTTTATTTTATTTATTTTTTTTGTTTATTAGTTTTTTTTATTTCTTGTATTTTTGTTTTATTTTTATTAATTTTTTTTTTTTTTATTATTTTTTTTATTATTTTGTTTTTTTTTTTTTTTTATTTTTTGATTTTTATTTTTATTTTTTATTTTATTGTAAATTGTTATTTTTTTATTTTATTTGAGTATATTTTTTTTTTTTTATTTATTATTTTTTATTATTTTTTTTATTTATATTTTTGTTTATTTTGTTTTTGGGTTTTTTTTTTTTAAATTTTTTTCTTTTTATTATTTTTTTTTTTTTTTAATTTTTATTTTATTATTGAAATTTGATTTTAATTTTTTTTTTTTTTTATTGTATTTTTTTTATTATTTTAATTTTTTTTTATTTTTTTTTATTTATTTATTTATATTTTTTTTTTATAATTATATTTTTTTTATTAATTTTAGTAATTTAGTTATTTATAGCTCGATAACTTTTTGTAATATATTGCTTATTTGTATTTATTAATATTTTACCAAATGAGATTAAACGTATGTAGTTTTATATTTGCCAGTTTGTTTTTTTTTTTTTTATTTTTTTGTTTTATTATTTTATTTTTATGTAATAATTTTTGAATTTTTTAATATATTTTTATTTTTTGTTTTTTGTTTTTTTGTTTTAATTTGAAATTTTTTTTTTTTTATTTATATTGTTTTTATATTTTTTATTTTTTTTTATTATATTATTTTAAAATTTTTTTTTTTAAAATTTTTTTTTTTTTATTTTTATTTAATTTTTATTATTTTTTTTAGATTTTATTATTTTTATTTTATTTTTTTTTTTTTTTTTTTTATTTTTTATGAATTATTTTTTTATTTTAAATTGTATATTATTATTTTAATTTTGATTTTATATTTTTTTTTTTATTTACATTTTTTTTTTTTATTTTAATATTTTTTTTTTATTTTTTTTTTTTTTTTTTAATTTTGTTTTTTTTTTTAATTGTTTTTATATTTATTATATTTATTTTTTTTTTTATTTTTTTTTTTTTTTTTTGTTTTTATATTTTATTTTTTATTTTTATTGTTTTGATTATTTTTTTCTATTTTTTTATGTTTTTATTTTTTTTTTTTTTTATTTTTTTTTATTTATTTTTTTATTTTCTTAAAATTTTTTATTTTTTTTTATATTTTTTTTTTTTTTATAATGTTTTTTTGTTATTTTGTTTTATTTTTATTTTGTATTTTAATTGTTTTTATTTTTTTATATTGTATTTTGAAATTTTTTATATTTTTTTTTTTTTTTTAATTTTTTTTTTCTTTATTTTTTTTATTTTTTAGTTATTTTTATTTGATATTTAATTATTTATTTTTTTATTTTTATTTTTTATAATTTTTATTTTTTTTATTTTTTTTTTTTTTTATTTTCTATTTTTTTTTTTAATTATTATTTATTTTTTTTAAATTTTTGAAATTTTTTATATAATTTTTTTTTTGTTTGTATTTTTGTTTTTATTATTTTTATAATTTTTTTTTTTTTTTTTTTTTTGTTCAAAATATTTTTTTAATATATTTTATTTATTTTAAATTTTAAGTTATTTAATTTATTTTTAATCATTTTTTCTTTTTTTTATTATTTTTTTTTTGAATTTTTTTTTTATATTTTTTTTTATTTTTTTTTTTTTTTTATATTTTTTTTTTTTTTTTTTAATTTTTTTTTTGATTTATTATTTATTTTTTTATTATACATTTTTTGTTTTTTTAATTTTTTTTTTTTTTTTTTGTTTTTTATGTTAATTGTTTATTTAAATATTAATATTAATTAAATTTTTTTAATTTTTTTTTTTTATTGTTTTTTTTTTAATTTTGTTTATGTTATTTTTTTTTTTTTTTGTTTATATTAAATATTTTTTTATTTTTTATATTATTTTTTATTTCTTTTTTTTTTTTTTTATAATTTTTATTTTTGTTTTTGATTTATTCTATTTTTTGACTTTTTTTTATTTATTTTTTTTTTTTTTTTTATTTAAATATTTTATTTTTTTTTATT
>JABUQX010086428.1:0-2500 GCA_015478945.1 Trachelipus rathkii
TATTCCTAATATAACCTATTTCAGTAACTTTCCAGAACTTTTAACAGCCAAAATGTTAAGCAACTGCCTATAATTTCCCAAATCTTCTTTACTACCTTTCTTATAAATAGGCACAACATATGCTGTTTTCCAGTAGTCTGGTACCTCACCAAATGTTATAGATCGCTTAAAAATCAAATACAGCACATTTACAATGCTGCTTTTACCCTCCTTCAGAATTCTACCATATA
Organism: Trachelipus rathkii; assembly: GCA_015478945.1. NCBI lineage: Eukaryota > Metazoa > Arthropoda > Malacostraca > Isopoda > Trachelipodidae > Trachelipus > Trachelipus rathkii. Next base: position 231 of record JABUQX010086428.1, read on the forward strand.
TACCATCAGGACCTGCAGGTTTACTTGGGTCAATATGGTCCAGAAAGATTTAATATCTGTTTACACAAATTCAATTGTGTAAGTCTATTTATACATGTCATACCAGAACATTAGTCTCCAAACTATTATCCAATCCTTCCTCAGTAAACATTGACGCAAAATAAGCATTGAAAATGTTGACCAACTCCTTATCTGAACTCACTAAATAATAATAAAAAAATATCGGTAATATACAGAGTATCGATAAATATCCATTAAAATAGTAAATATCGCTAATACAAATATGTACTATGGATAAATATCGGTTAAAAAAGTAAATATCGGTAATAAGAGTAGCGTTAATAATTATCGATACAAATATTAAATATCGATAATATAAAAAGTATCGATAAATATAGTTTATATTGTTAATACAAATAGTATGAATAAATATCAATAAAAATTGTAAATATCGGTGATTTAAGTAGTATCGATAAATATCGATAAAATAGTAATATCCGAAATACAAGCAGTATGGATAAATATCAATAAAAATAGTAAATATCAGTGATCAAAAATAGTATCGATCATACCTATAGCGATGAAAATTAGGGCTTGTCCATCAGAGCTTTACAATAGCAACGACCTTCCCTTATTTATTATTACAAAATATCTTTTTAATGTAATTTTTTTTATCCTCCTGTTAAAAGTGAATTATGATATACAAATAATGTCTTTTTTTCCCCCTGTATAAAAAGTGCCATGTCATTGGCCAATTTGTTTATGATTTAGTTTCGCGAACTCTCATTGGTTCATTCGGTTTCCCATTGTGTCTCCCTTAACCAATAGGAGAGCTTCTTTCTTGTATAGTATTGTGATATTAAGGTATTGTATATTTTGATCTATTTTTCGAGCACTTTTGTATTACTTTTATTATTATCTTTTTTTTTTCTTTTTTTTTTAAAGGTTGCTATTGATGTTACGACAGTATTGGACGTTACCGTAACCCGTCAAGGTGAAAGACTGCTGCTCTATGGGATATATATATATATATATATATATATATATATATATATATATATATATATATATATAATATATATATTATATATATATATATAATATATATATATATATATATATATATATATGATATATATATATATATAATATATATATATATGGAACAATATTGATGAGCAACCTATATAACCTGACCTAATATATCCTAGACTTACCTAACCTAGTCTAACTTACCATGACCTAGTTTATCCTACCTTAACTTAATATAATGCATCCTAACCTACTTTGCGTATCCCAACTTAACATAATCTAGCCCAAACTAGCCTAACCTTTCCTTACCTAACCAAGCCTAGCCTAGCCTAACTTATCCTAACACAAACTATCCCAAAGTACCCTAACCTAACCTAGCCTAACCCAAACTATCCCAAAGTATCCTAACCTAACCTAATTATTCTCATTAAATTCTAATCCACCTTTGTTTAGCTTTTTTTCATATTTTGAAGTTGTCTTCCAATATTTATGCTCGCCTCCATCCCTTTATTGAATTTTTATGGTTCTCGCTTCACATTTTTTTGTTTTGTTTTCATGGTCCTCAGTATACATTTCTATTTTTATGGTCCTAGATACACATCTTTTAACATTCATGGTCCACAGTTCCCTTTTAAGGTCCTTAATACCCATTTCATATTTTCATTAGTTTTATGGTCATCACAGCATATCTTTTTAGTTTCAGGGTCCTCAGTACACATCTATACTTTTATGGTCCTCGCTACACACCTTTGAACTCTCATGGTCCACAGTACACTTTTAGAGTTCGTTAATACATATTTCATATTGTCATTACTTTTATGGTCATATATATATATATATATAATATATATATATATATATATATATATATAATTTATATATATATTATATATATATATATTTATAATATATATATTATATATATATATATATATATATATATATATATATATATATATATATATATATATATATATATATATATATATATTTTTTTATATATTTATATAATATATATATATATATATATATATATATATATATATATATATATATATATATATATATATATATATATATATATATATTTATTTATTTATTACCACATAGCCTCGTAATCTCGAAGGTAATTGGTCAGGGAAAGTATTTGTATGGTTTCTGACCAAGTGGAAGGTGCAGGAATATTTAGGCCCGATAGCAGGCCCTGCTTCAGCGCGACGTAGTCGGAATGCTTGCCA
>JABUQX010086428.1:15000-17500 GCA_015478945.1 Trachelipus rathkii
GTTGCGTTACATAAAAAGAAACTTTTTGATTAAATCTGGCAACAAGGTTTTTAATTTCTAAACTTACACCTCGGGGTATCTATCCTTTGCTGTTGTGTTAGACGCTTCGCAAGGCTTCGATATAGTTTTAGCACAAGGTACTTGATTTCGAAACACTTATCGAAGGTGTTCGATTGAATCTATCACAACACTTTGATTACTAATCTTTCCACTTGGGGTGTCGATCCTTTACAGTTGCGTCAGACATGTTTAAAGATTTTGATTGTTTTTATTTTTTTATTTTAGAACTTTCCTATTTAGGTTTATGTCCTCTGCTGTTGCGTTAGACATTTCAAAAAAGCATTCCATTGAACCTAACACAAGAGAGAGAGAGAGAGAGAGAGAGAGAGAGAGAGAGAGAGAGGAGAGAGAGAGAGAGAGAGAGAGAGAGAGAGAGAGAGAGCAGAGGAAGATTGGAAAGCGCGGGAAAAGCAGTAACAGAGCAGGAACGAGAGAGAGAGAGAGAGAGAGAGAGAGAGAGAGAGAGAGAGAGAGAGAGAGAGAGAGAGAGAGAGAGAGAGAGAGAGAGAGAGAGAGAGAGAGAGAGAGAGAGAGAGAGAGAGAGAGAGAGAACAGGGGAAGATTGGAAAGCTGGAAAAGCAGTAACAGAGCAGGAACGAGAGAGGAGAGAGAGGGGGAAGGGGGAAGAGAGAGAGAGAGAGGGGAGAGAGAGAGAAAGAGAGAGGAGAGAGAGAGAGAGAGAGAGAGAGAGAGAGAGAGAGAGAGAGAGAGAGAGAGAGAGAGAGAGAGACTGATTTCTCTCTCTATATATCGATCCTCTGCTGTTGCGTTTGACATATCGAAATTGTCTTCGATAAAGTCGTAAACAAAGCTTTTGATATCTAAGCTTTCCTCTTGAGGTATCTATCCTCTGCTGTTGCATTAGACATGTCGAAATTGTCTTCGATAAAGTCGGGCACAAAGCTTTTGATATCTAAGCTTCCCTCTCGAGGTATCTATCCTCTGCTGTTGCGTTAGACATTTCGATATTGTCTTCGATAAAGTCGGGCACAAAGATTTGATATGTAAACTTTCCTCTCGAGGTATCTATCCTCTGCTGTTGCGTTAGACATATCGAAATTGTCTTCGATAAAGTCGGGCACAAAGACTTGATATGTAAATTTTCCTCTCGAGGAATCTATCCTCTGCTGTTGCGTTAGACTTATCGAAATTGCCTTCGATAAAGTCGGGCACAAAGCTTTTGATATCTAAGCTTCCCTCTCGAGGTATCTATCCACTGCTGTTGCGTTAGATTTGTCGAAATTGTCTTCGATAAAGTCGGGCACAAATCTTTCATATATAGGCTTTCCTCTTGAGGTATCTATCCACTGCTGTTGCGTTAGATTTGTCGAAATTGTCTTCGATAAAGTCGGGCACAAATCTTTCATATATAAGCTTTCCTCTTGAAGGTATCTATTCCTCTGCCTGTTGCGTTACGACTTGTCGAAATTGTCCTGTCGATAAAGTCGGGCACAAAGCTTTTGATATCTAAAGCCTTCCCCTCTCGAGTATCTATCTTTCTGCCTGTTGCGTTAGATTGTCGAAATTGTCTTCGATAAAGTCGGGCACAAAGCTTTGGATATCTAAGCTTCCCCCTCGAGGTATCTATCCTCTGCTGTTGGGTTAGACTTGTCGAAATTGTCTTCGATAAAGACTTTTGATATCTAAGCTTTCCTCTTGAGGTATCTATCCACTGCTGTTGCGTTATATAAAAGAAACTCTTTGATTAAATCTGGCAACAAGGTTTTCTCTGCTCTTGCGTTACAAATATAGTTGTAAGTTTTCGGCTGAGTCGAGCACATACTCTTAAAAGAGTACCGCACCGCACAGCACCGCACCGTACCGCACCGTACCGCACCGCAACGCAACGCACCGCACCGCAACGCACCGCACCTGTGCGCCGAATTTGTCGCAAATAACTTTCACTTTTAAGATAGCAAATACCCAGACTTGACCAGTATAACCATTCTTATTAACTATAACATTAAATTTGAACTCTGTGCTCATTCAAATTCTTACCATGCAACACCAGATTTGCCTACTATGCTCATTTATCCTATATATATATTAATTATTATATATATATATGTAACTATAAATATATATATATATATATATATATATATATCTAAATTTGGGCTTTCTATATATATCTATACATATATATATACTTATGCATATACTAAATACCAAATTATAAAGCTTTCCAATTGAGTGGAGGCTATAAGAAAAGCGGAAATATAATTAATAAATAAATTCCCCATTATGGAAAAGAAAAATAATTCACTAATTATTTTATTTTTTATTTTTGAATCTTTATTTAAAGAATATATTTCCCACGCTGCCTGTCTTTTCAGTGATATATATTATATATATATATATATATTATATATATATTATATATATATATTATATTATATATATATATATATTATATATATATATATATATATATATATAA
>JABUQX010086428.1:22500-30000 GCA_015478945.1 Trachelipus rathkii
TTTTTGTTACATAGTGAATTTTTGTTATCGTATTTTGAAATTTTTTAAAAATGAGTTACTAACGTTATCCTCCCATTTATTTACTATATATATATATATATATATATATATATATATATATAAATGTTTATTTCTTTATATATATATATATATATATATACTTTATATATATATATATATATATATATATATATATATATATATATATATATTTTATATATAAATATTTTATATATATATATATATATATATATATATATATATATATATATATATATATATATATATATATAGATATATATATCTATATATATATATATATATATATATATATATATATATATATATATATATATATATATATATATATATACGATGCATTAGCATTTTTTCATTTAATTAAAGCACATTATTACTTTTTATTACAAAAAAAAAGCTTATATAGTTTGTATAAAGTAAACGAAACAACCCTGGATTAAAATCTCTCTCTCTCTCTCTCTCTCTCTCTCTCTCTCTCTCTCTCTCTCTCTCTCTCTCTCTCTCTCTCTCTCTCTCTCTCTCTCTCTCTCTCTCTCTCTCTCTCCCCAGACAGATTAAAGAAAAGCTTTCCGTGATTTGAAACTGATTCGTCCTCTTTGTGCTTGATTAACATCAGACCTTCTCTAAATCAGTAAATCCGCTTATACTGTATACCGAAAGGGTACAATACGGCAATTAGGATCCCGTTTTTTGGGGGTACTTTCGAAGGTATACTTTGGGTATTAATCGGTAAACATCAAACCCTGTTTATTTAGGCCCATGCCGATATAAAACAGGTATTAATATCGTTAAAACAATTGTAGTTTTCGAAGCTAAAGACATTAAAGGAATAAGCATTATAATAATTAGGGTATCAGTTCACGTTTTATATATTTACGAGTATATATATATATATATATATATATATATATATATATATATGCTTCTATATATAAAGATCTACTTCAATGTACATATATATATATTAATATATATATATATATATATATATATATATATATATATATATATATATATATATATATATATATATATATATATATATATATATATATATATATATATATATATATTTATATATATATATATATATATATATATATATATATATATATATATATATATATATATATATATATATATATATGCTCTTGTCCATTATCTGCTTCCAATTAAGCTTAGTCAATTTTTTTAATACTTACGTTATCGAACAAAATGTACAAGAGCGCGCATGGTGACAGAAGCATTTTTTTAAACAATGCAAAGTGAGATGAATTATAAATAAAAAAATATATTTGGCTAAGGTTATGATACCTTAAGTAAGGTTATGTTGAGTTACGTTAGTTTACACAGATTAAAGCTTCTTTTTTTTAAAAATATTTTTAAAGGTGTGAAGCTCTTTTATTACTATAGTTTAAATTTGACTCTACACAGTTTTATTTGACTTTTATGAAATGTGTTCGAATCCATGCAATCGATATGTATATGGATATGGAGGCAGATAACAGACATTATCCATATATATATATATATATATATATATATATATATATATATATATATATATATATATATATATATATATACAAATATATAATAATATATATATATATATATTATATATTTATTATATATATATATATATATATATATATATATATATATATATATATATATATATATATATATATATATATATATATATATATATATATATATATATATATATATATATATTAAAAGCAAAGTAGCAAACACAGTTAACATTTTTTGACCAAAGCCTATATACATCAAATATCTTGACCAGGTTACTAACTATGAAGGCTTTATTCTTATGTACATATACTTAAGCCTACATTAGAACCTTTTTATAACTCCAATTAGAACAATGATGCTAAAAAAAAACCTTTATGGTTACCTTATTATATTGGTATTCTTTTACTGCGCCAATAATTGGTCCTTGTGTATGACTAAGTAGTAGTATAAAATGACATGTGGCGACCATTCCTTAAAGAAGGCCCAATGGGTTCAGGATACCTGTGAAACCTTCCAGAAGAGTACAAGAGCAACTATATATATATATATATATATATATATATATATATATATATATATATGTGTATCTTTATATATATATATATATATATATATATATATATATATATATATTATATATATATATATATATATATTAAATTTTGTTAGGAAATACTATCAAGAATAAGTTTTTAAAGAGAAATATTTTTTCTAAATATTAATAAAAATTAACTATTTAATTATTCATTTTGTTATTTATTTATTTTTCTATTTACAATTTGTAGAATTATTATTATTATTATTATTATTATTATTATTATTATTATTATTATTATTATTATTATTATTATTATTATTATTATTATTATTTTTATTATTATTATTATTATTATTATTATTATTATTATTATTATTATTATTATTATTATTATTATTATTATTATTATTATTATTATTATTATTATTATTATTATTATTATTATTATTATTATTATTATTATTATTATTATTATTATTATTATTATTATTATTGGTACAAGTCTAAATGAAGAGGCGTAAATTTATGATCGCGAAACAGATAAAAAAATTTAATAATTTTAATAATTTTAAGGGTAGATTTTAAAGGGTAAAAAAATTCAATTTACATGTAAAATATAACTATATCATAAGGTAACAATCTAACCTAACCTAACCTAACCTAAGCTCAAAAAGTTTGAAAGAAAAATTGTTCTAAATAATTGTTAGAATATTTAAATATTCGCGGAATTTCTTCAGCTTATTCAATTGATTTGAAAACGCCTCCTAATTTAGATTTGTGCCTTATTATTATTATTATTATTATTATTATTATTATTATTATTATTATTATTATTATTATTATTATTATTATTATTATTATTATTATTATTACTATTATTATTATTATTATTATTATTATTATTATTATTATTATTATTATTATTATTATTATTATTATTATTATTATTATTATTATTATTATTATTATTATTATTATTATGTAACAATAAGAAGATTTTTTTTGTCTTCTCTTTGAAAGCATTATTCTAATAGTTGTGAAGAAAAAAAAAAAAAAAAAAAAAATTCCCTTCAAAATTTACCTTTGTTGCCTTTGACATCGCTGTTTTCAAACTGATCTCTTTGCATTTCAGATAAAATTAATATTTTTTAAATACACGACATATTTTTATTTCTTGAACGTTCTGGCAACTTAGATGACGAAATAAATACAGAGAACGTAAGCTCAAGTATCAATATAGTTAGTTGATTAGTTCATCAGTCTTCTAGTAGCTGTTCAAGTGGAGATACGTTGTCTTTGATAGGTGCATTCAGCACAGATGGCATCAAGAGGTTGCAAATATCAGGCAGACGCATTTTGTTATGTCTGCGGTGAATTTATGAAGACACGAGCAAAAAAGTACCCTGTGAATACATCTGCTAAAATGTGCGAGGCCTATAAGGCATATTTTGGCATGCCTGTTGGGGACCAAGACAAGCAATGGGCACCTCATTTAACCTGCGAACTTTGCAAAAAGAACTCTAGAAGGTTATATATATATATATATATATATATATATATATATATATATATATATATATATATATATATATATATATATATATATATATATATATATATATATATATATATATATATATATATATATATATATATATATATATATATATATATATATATATATATGAGATAGGGGAGATACAAAGAAACAATAAGAAGGGTAGCAGAGGAGACCCTAGGCAAAAGATGGGTAGGAGGAACGAAGAAAAGACACACAAAGTGGTGGACTGAAGAAGTGAAGGAGGCAATAAAGAGGAAAACGGTATTGATGAGAAGGTGGCTCGAAAATAGAACTGTACAAACAAGGGCTCAGTATGTGGAGGCAAGAAATGAGGCAGGGAGAGTGAAAAGAAGAGTAAAAGAGGAGGCTGCAAAGAGAGAGGTGGAAGAAACGATGGGAGATGGGAGGTCAGAAAGGAAGAAGATTTTTAGACTGACAAAAAAGCATAGGGGGTCAAAGAGGAAAGTGTACAATATCAAGGATAAACAAGGAGAAGTTTTGGTGAGATCAATAGACACAAACAGGAGATGGAGGGAGTACTTCAGGAAACTGCTAAATGTGAATGAACAGGGGGAGGAGGGAGGAGAAGAGATGGTAGAGAGAGAAGAAAATGAAGAGAAGGAGGAGATCATGATGGAAGAATTCAGAGGAGGCTCTAAAAGCGATGAAGAACGGTAAGGCACCGGGAAAAGATAAAAGAGGGAGGAGAGAAAATGAAAGAAGTAATGTTGAAACTATTTAATAGGTATTGGAACGAGAGTGAAGTACCAGAAGGATAGGAAAAGTCAATTATAGTGCCAATATATAAGGGAAAAGGAGATACAAGAGACTGTAATAACTACATGATAATTTCCTTGTTAAAACACTTGGCAAAAAACACATGAGAGAGCCCAAACTGGGGGAAGAGCAGCACGAATATAGAAAGAACAGAAGCATGACGGATCTTTTGTTCGCCCTGAGAAATACTTTGGAAAAGGTATTGGAATACAACAAAATATCATATATAGCTTTCATAGATCTGAAGAAAGCTTTCGATTCAGTGCCTAGAGAGAGACTGTGGAGGAGTGCTGGAGAGAGAATATACAGTGGGTAGAAAGTTGAGAGGAGCTCTGGAGAGTTTGTATAGGAATAGTAAATGTAATGTAAGAGCAGAATATGAGAATAAGGAATGGTTCGAGGTGAGAACAGGGGTTAAACAAGGAAGTGTGTTGTCACCAATTTTGTTTTATATACTTGGATTTGAATAAAAGGTGAAATGATAATGGAGATTTGGACGGTGATTTTTTGGCATATGCGGATGACTTGGCGTGCTGAAGCGAAGAGGGAGACAGGTTGAGAGAGGTAGCTATATGTTTTGCGAATAGGCTTAGAGAGGCCGGTTTGACTATGAACACAGAAAAGACGGAGATCATGGTGGTCAGTAGAGAAGGAGGGAGAGAGCTGAGAATAGAGGTGGAGGGGACTGAGATAAAGATGGTAGAGAAATGTAAGTATTTGGGTGGAGTATTTGGAAGAGAGGGAGGAAATGTACAAGAGATCACAAATAGGATAGCTCAGTATGGAGGAGCTGTAAGAGCAGTGTTTCCCATAATGAAAGATAGGCAAATGTATGTGGAGGTAAAAAGGGTGATATTTGAGGGTCTGTTAACACCGACTTTGATATGTGGAGCAGAGACATGGAGTACGACCACAAGAGAGGATAGTAGAATACATCGGCGGAGATGTACGTTTTGTGAGCGATAATGGGAAAGACTAGATGAGACAGACAGAGAAACGAAAGAATTAGAGAAGAGTTTGGAGTGAAGGCTATATTGAATAAGATGGATGCAGCCAGATTGAGGTGGTGAGAACACCTGGAGAGTATGCAAGAGGGGAGAGTGGCCAAGAAGAGATGGGAGTGGAGATCGGAGGGAACGAGACCAAGAGGAAGACCTAGGAAGAGATGGGAGAGCTCGGTGGAGGACTCATTGAGAAGACATGGAATGCCGTCGATGCAGGAGTTGATGGAAGATGGAGTCTTGGAAGATAGAGGAAGATTCAGAAGAGTGCTGGCCCCGCTGACAGGGTCTTGACCCTTCCTGGGGCGGGTTGCAAGAGATTTTAAAATATATATATATATATATATATATATATATATATATATATATATATATATATATATATATACCTATATACTCTTATATATATATATATATATATATATATATATATATACTATATATGGAATTTGGAATTATATAACGAGGAAAAAGGGAATACTAAAAGATGCATAAGAAGGAGAAAAAAAAAAGAGGTAAATTAACTGTTTGGGAGGAGGATGAATGAGGACTTACAAGGGAATAGGATGAACCTCTTCTGGAAGAAAGCGCGAAATAAGTTAAGCAGTCTGCCTAGAATCACTATAAGACAGATGTCATTTTACTCATAACCCAATTGTTAGAAATGCAATGTGGGTAGTGGTTTACTAAGAATCTAAATAATATTAGTCAATAAAATGATAGAGAATATTTAGTGAATGTGTGTGAATAATATATTATAGTTAAGTCATGGAAGGAGGAAGTAATGGGTAGGGTGAGAAAGTTGAAGAATGATAAATCTGCAGGTATAAATGAAATTACTGGTGAAATGATCAATAACAGAGGCGAGATGATGATTGATTGGATTTGGAAGTTGTGTAACAAAGCGTTTATGAGGGTATAGTTTCGAGGGATTGGAGGAGAGCAGTAATATAAGGGTATGGGGGATAAGGGTAACTGTAGGAATTATAGGGGAATTAGTTTATTGAGTGTTGTAGAGATATGCTGGTATTTTAGTCGAAAGAGTGCGTCGAGGGACTGAAGGACTGATTGGTGAAGAACAAGTTGCGTTTAGAAGTGGTAGAGGATGTGTGGATCAAATCTTTACATTGAAACAAATGATTGAGAAAATAGGAGAGAAGAAGAATAAATTGTATTTAGGTTTTATGGATTTGCAACAGGCGTCTGATAGGATTAACAGGGAAGCTCTATTGGAGGTGTTGGTGATATGTGGCGTTGGTGGTAGGCTTTTGAATGGAATCAAAAGTATGTATGACGATAGCGAGACGTGTGTAAGAATAAATGGAGTCGAAAGTGACTGATTTAATATTAATAGCGGAGTGAGGCAGGGATGTGTTATGTTTTCCTGGTTATTCAATTTGTATATGGATGGGGTTATGAAAGAATTAGAGGGGGGTGGCAGGGGAAGGTGTTAGAATGATGGAGAATAGAAGAGAGTGGAGGGTGCCCTACCTACCTATTATATGCGGATGATTTGGTTTTCTGTGGCGAATCTGAAGAGAGTCTGAGAGGATTGGTAGAGTTATTGGCATTGTGTGTAAAAGGAGGGGTTTGAAAGTAAACGTAGATAAGAGTAAGGTTATGGTTGTGAGTGAGGACAGTCTTCGGTGTGAAGTTATATTAGATGGTGAGCAACTGGAACAAGTGTCTGAGTTTAAATATTTAGGATATATGTTGGATGAAAAGGGAACGGATGATGCAGAGTGTAGTAGGAAAGTTGTGAATGGCAGTATGGTGGCTGGTGCAATTAAATCCTTGTGGATGTTAAAGGATTACGTCTTAAGTGCGCTAGAGTCTTACATGAAGGATGTTGTTACCTGTGTTAATGTATAGTAGTGAAACTATGATCTGTAATAAGAGGTGTATCTCTAAATTACAAAGTGTTCAGATGAACAATCTTAGGAGCGTGTTAGGTGCGAGAAGAATTGATAAAATGAGGAATGAACGCATTAAGGAGTTGTGTGGTGTGAAAAAGGGAGCAAATGAGAGAATAAATGAAAGGACATTGA
>JABUQX010086428.1:50000-55522 GCA_015478945.1 Trachelipus rathkii
TTCCTCGATGTATGTGCGAAAATCTTTCAAAAACATCAATTACATTTTTACTATGATTAAGAGTAGTTGCTGTCACTAATGATGGAGACCGCAATGTAGTTACATAATGTACTAGTGAAGGAGAATATAAGTTGAAACCATAATTAAATTTATATAACCTATTCGCCTCGTGATTAAAAACATTTCAAAAGATTTGAGATTTTTGAAGATGGTTTAATATCATTAAAGATCTCAAACTTCTTCTCAAATTGTTTTCAAAACTTCTATAAATCGTAACAATCCACCGTAACTATAATCCACTTTCTTTTTTGTTTCGCAATTTTGTGATTAGTTTTGTCCATTTTTTTCTGTGGGGAAAATCATTCCAATTTTTTCTATTAAAATTGTTTCTCTTTTTCTGCTTGCTTTCAACAGCCACTAATCATAAGAAATCTTAAGAAACTACAAATATGTTTTATTCATTTCTATTAATATATATAGTTTTAATTTCTTTGATATATATTATATATATATATTATATATATATATATATATATTATAATAGATATAATATTATATATATATATATATATAAAGTATATACTAATATATATATATATTTAATAAAATAATATATATATAATAATATATCATATATATTATAATATATATATATAAATAATAATATATATATATTCTATATATATAATATATATTATATTTATATATATATATATATTATATATTATATAAATTATATATATATATATATATATATATATAATTTTTATATTAATATATTATCTATAAATATATATATAATATTTAATATAATATATATATATATATATTATATATAGAATATATCATTATATATATATATATAATATATATATATATATATATATATATATATATATATATATTGCATACCTTTAGCAAGTTTCTGACATATATCGATAGTATTATTTCCTTTTTGGGAGAAAATATGGCGATTTTTATATCGATCATCATTTATTGGGTAAAATCCTTGATATATGTATATATTATATATATATATAATAATCATATGTATATATATATATATATAGATATTCTCATATATATATATATATATATATATAATATTATATATATATATATATATATATGTATATATATATATAGTATATATATATATAATAAATATAATAATATATATATATATTATATAGTATATATATATATATAATAATATCTTATATATATATATATATATATATATATAATATATATATATATATATATTATTATCAATATTTATTATATATAATATATATAATATATTACTTTTTTTTTTTTTTTTTTTTTTTTAATAATCTGGTATTACAGTTAAGAGTTTGAGAGAAATGGATTTTTTTTAAAAACTTCTAATGAAGGATTATAGGCGCTGCATAGTGTATAGCTTTTTTAGACGTGCCTTTTAAACTGTAATAAAAATAAAAATTTAAGATGAAGCTAAGTAGTATTCAAAGATTTTTTTCCCCAATTTATCTATACAAGGTAAGTCATTATACTAAAAAAAAAAATCATTGATATAGTATCATTGATATCATTGATTTAGTAATATAAATCTCACTAGGTGACAATATTTTGGGCAATCTTGCACTTGCAGTATACAATATATTATATTCATACTAATATATTTGCTTTTGTTATTAATGACATTTGCAAGCTTCAGCTTCTAAGAAATCTACTCTTCTACGAGTACAACGGAAGGCTCTAACAATCAGCCTAATTCTCTGGTTTTATCAATGATCAAGGATTGTGCACTGATTTTCGGTAGGATGTTATAGTTAAATCTATTCTTGACATGTCAATATATTTTTTTTTATAGATGCTATAGAATTTAATAGATAAATAGAATATCTATTTTATCCATTAATCTAATTTCCGAAATATTTTAAGGGTACCATAGGATTTCTCTGCTTTACTTTTAATATATTTAACAACTAGATTTCAAGCTATCTAACTATTAATCAAAAATATAATAAAAAGATTTATTTGGGAAGTTGTGAAAGATCAGCTATCGTGGCACGATCGGTAGAGCGACAGATTCGCAAGGACAAGGGCTCGGGTTCGATCCCACGTCCGGATCCTAGGTAGCAATTACCTAGAGAAGTTCCCCTCCTAGAATAGAGCTATGCCCGTGAGGCGCGAACTTTATTAGCCTATATATAAGAAAAGGACATCTTTAGGAGACGACAACTTTTTTTGTTAACTAAAAAATTTAATCCACAGGTCTCTGATCATTTCAGTATTCAGTGTACAGGACCCACCACGGCTCACAGAGAAGCGGCCATACTGGGCTTCTTTTCAGTAGTAAAATATAAAGCTTCCTGAATTGCTTAAACAGAAATCCGAATATATGAATCAGAAACCCAAAGTACGCAATTAACTTACTTACAACCGCTCTCAGGAAGGGTCAAGACCCTGTCAGCGGGGTCAGAGCTCTTTTCCATCTCTACCCAATCCTACAAGACTCGCTCTTCTCTCAGCTCTCGCACCGACGGCATTCCATATTTTCTCAATGAGTCCTCCACCGAGCTCTTCCATCTCTTCCTAGGTCTTCCCCATGGTCTTGTTCCCTCCGATCTCCACTCCCTCTCCTCTTGGTCACTCTCTCCTCCTGCATCCTCTCCAGGTGTCTCCACCACCTCAATCTGGCAATTAACTACATAAGAAAATAAAATATCGTATAGGTGGAGAATCATTCCATAATAATATATAATATTACCTAACTTACTCCAACTTAACTTAACCTAACCTAACCTAACCTAATCTAACCTAACCTAACCTAATATTTTAGACTAAATGGATTTAGGACACTACCTTGAGGGACCTACATTCCATTTCAACAATCTCTAGTGTAGTGTATTGTGTTAACTGAAAAGATTAGGTGGAAAACTAATTTTAATTAATTTTATAGTACATTACACTACATGTTACATTATTATTTCATTTTTAATTTTTATTTTCAGTTAAGCAATGATTTAACATACACTACCTAAATTCACATTTCCCTTTATTATTATATTATTATTATTATTATTATTATTATTATATTATTATTATTATTATTATATTATATTATTATGTATTATTTTATTATTATTATTATCGATTATTATTATCTATCATTATTATTATTATTATTATGTTTATTATTATTATTATTAATTATTATTTTAATTATTATATTTTATATTATTATTATTAATAATAATAATAATATTATTCATTATTATCATTAATTATCATTATTATATTATTATCATTAATTATATTATTATTTATTAATGTATTATTATTATCTATTATTATTATTATTTATTATTATTATTATTATTATTATCATTATCATTATATTATATTATCATTATCAATATCATTATTATATTATATTTATTATTTTATTATTATTATTATTAATTATTTATTATTATTATTATTATTATCGATTTATTATTATTAATATTATATTATTATTAAATAGGATTACAAGAGCTTATATTGAATTCACCTCGGTATAAAGTCTGTACTCGGATCGGCCCCTAAAAACTGGACTCTGTCATCACTTAGTATATATATATTATATATATATATATATATTATATATCATATATATATATATATAATAATATATAATATATAATATAATATTATTATATTATTATTAATAATATATATTATATATATATATAATATAATAATATATATATATAATAATAATATTATATATTATATATATAATATATGGTTCAGACGTTTAAGTAAACGTATATGTATCTCAAAACTCATTAATGCTAAGAAAACGGAATAGCATTGGTGGATCTGCGTCCAATATTTTAGTACGGAAAATGTACAAAAAAAAAAAAAAAAAAAAAGAAAAAAATTATATTATCTCAAAACTACAATAGCTATCAGCGAAATGGAATACATTTTTGGATCCTGGTAAAATTGCCATAAAGAAAATGAAAAATAATAATAATAAAGAAAATTATTGTTAAAATTATAGTAATGATTGGAAGTGCTCTATTTCGAAGACTTTATTGGTTTTCTCGCATTAAAAATATAGACTTCTATTAAAATAAATAGAACTTTCTATCAAATTTTTGCTTTTTTTTTTAACTAAAGAATACCCCAAGGGTATACCGCCCGATGGGCAGGAGTCGGGGTTCTTGCTCGGCTCCGGGAACTACGGGTAGACTAATTCCCCCCCTCGGGCAAGGGTCTCCGGAACCTCCCGCTCTTTGGTATTTGGGTGTCGCGGGGGTTCCTCGCCCTCCCTACTGGGGTAATGGAAAACTCCCCCTATGTCCGTCGGGCTCGAGCCCCTAGTTGTGCCGTATAAAGCATTCTTCCTATGGCTGAAATTTTACCAGGATTCCAACAATGTATTCATTTTCCTTGTAGCTATTCTACGTTTTTTTGAGATATAATTTTTTTTTTTTTTTTTTTTTTTTTTTTTAACCCTTTTCCGTACTAAAATTGGACGCAAGCATTCCCACCAAGTATGTTTAACCTGTAGCCCTTAATTAGTTTTTGGAGATACATATGAGGATATCAAACGCGGCTATATATATAATATATATATATATATATTATATATATGATATAATTTATATATATATATATATATATATATATACTATAATATTATATAATATATATATATATATATATATATATATATATATATATATAGTATTACAGTGCCATATTCGAGGGTATGGAAATCCTGGAAATCCTGGAAATCCTGGAAGGATTCCAGGATTCTGGAAAGTCCCTTTCCAGTTCCAGGTTCCTGGAATCCTGGAAGGACTAATTGAAATTTAGTAATTCCAGGATTTTCTGGAATGGTATGTTGTTCCAGGATCCAGGAACTGGAATCCTGGAACCTTGAAATAAATAATTATATATATATATATATATATATATATATATATACTATATATATATACTATATATTATATATAATATATATATATATATATATATTATATATATATATATATAATATATATATGTACATGCTTAGAGAATATGTACATGCTTAGAGAATACGTACAATGCTTAGAGAATCCGTTCATGCAAGAGAGAATACACGCACACACCCCGCGCTGAAGTGATTTCAGCCTATATATATATATATATATATAATTATATATAATATATATATATATATTATATTATATATATATATATATATATATATATATATATATATTTGATTATGTATATCGCGTATACGTACGTATAAGTAAGGAAAGATACAAGCGTGCGCGCGCATACATGCAAATTATTTTTCGCGTCGGCCCGCCCCTCGCAGAGGCCGCTGAAGCAGCACGACATCTTCCCCGTTCAATCGCTCGTATATTTCTATATTTCAAAAAGTTATTGCAATTCTTGAGTTACGCTACCTTAGGCATTATAAAGGCGTGTGTGAAGTGATGTACTATGATTATAAAAGACCTTCAATCCAATGTAATAAGCCGAAGGTT